>JANUYF010000013.1:20002500-20030000 GCA_026167975.1 Phrynosoma blainvillii
ATCTCGGATGCAACTCTATGGTCAACATCTGTGGGAATTTGACCATAGAGTTGTGCTGGAGGACCTACAAAATGCCTAGAGAAGTGTTATCTTTAAGAGTCTCTAGGTATTCTAATGCAACTCTATGGTCAGTATCTGCCAGATGTTGACCATAGAGTTGTGCTGGAGGACCTACAAAATGCCTAGAGTAGGAATCTCTAGGTCAGCGGTTCCAAAACTTTGGTCCTGCAGACATTTTGGACTTCAGCTCCCAGAATTCCTGACTGTTGGTTTAGCTGTCTGGGGCTTCTGGGAGTTGAAGTCCAAAAATCTGAAGCACCAAAGCTTGGGAATCACTGCTCTAGGTCTTTTAACACAACTCTATGGTCAATATCTGCCAGATGTTGACCATAGAGTTGTGCTGGGGGGAGCCCTACAAAATGCCAAGAGTAGTGCTCCCTCTAGGAATCTTTAGGTCTTTTAACACAACTCTATGGTCAGTATCGGCCAGATGCTGACCATAGAGTTGTGCTGGAGGACCTACAAAACGCCTAGTTGCTCTCTCTAGGAATCTCTAGGTCTTCTGACGCAACTCTATGGTCAATATCTGCCAGATATTGACCATAGAGTTGTGCTGGGGGGGCCCTACAAAATGCCTAGAGTAGTGCTCCCTCTAGGAATCCTTAGGTCTTTTAACACAACTCTATGGTCAGTATCGGCCAGATGCTGACCATAGAGTTGTGCTGGAGGACCTACAAAACGCCTAATTGCTCTCTCTAGGAATCTCTAGGTCTTCTAACGCAACTCTATGGTCAATATCTGCCAGATGCTGACCAGAGTTGTGCTGGAGGACCTACAAGATGCCTAGAGAAGTGGTTTCTCTAGGAATTTCTAGGTCCTCCAGCATGACTTTATGGTCAAATTCCATAAGAGTCGCACTGGAGGACTGAGAAATTCCTACAGGGAACGTAGCAATGAAATCTATGAATGATCGAATCCACAAAACCCCAGAGGGATAGGGCCCCCTGAACACATCCATCCGCCATTTTCTCCGACAGGAAGCCATTGCGCAGCTGGATAATGAGTTGAGGAACACCAAGTGGGAAATGGCGGCACAGCTCCGGGAATACCAGGATCTCCTGAACGTCAAGATGGCCCTCGATATTGAGATTGCTGCTTACAGGTGGGTCGCGTCGCAGGGCGCTGGGGTTCGCAGGGTTGGCGCACTGCGACTTTGGGATGGGAAGGTCCGCCTTGTTCTTTGATGTTCAGGTGACATATTGCAAGGTGGAGAATCCACACTCACCCAAAGTGGCAACAGGAAGTGACACAGTCCTTCCCAAAATGACAACTGGAGGCAACATCAAGTCCTTCCCAAAATGGTAACTGGATGTGACATCAAGTCCTTCCCAAAATGGCAGCTGGATGTGACATCAAGTCCTTCCCAAAATGGCAACTGGAAGTGACACCAAGTCCTTCCCAAAATGACAACTGGAAGTGACACCAAAGGCACTTCCAGTTGCCATTTTGGGAAGGACTCTGCCAAAGATCACCCTTTTGAGGAAGGACTCTTGATGAAAGACCACCATTTTGAGAAAAATGAAAACAGAGGGCACATTTGTGGATGCTGGGGTTCTTTCTGTGCAGGGTGATGCATGTTTTTCATGGTTTTTGGTTGGGGTCCTCCATAAAGTTTTCAGACAGGACTGAGGCCTTCTGGTTCCAATTTACACCTGGTTCTTCTGACTTCCTTTTCCTCTGCTCTTCCTTTTTTTCGGAAACAGGAAGCTTCTGGAAGGCGAAGAATGCCGCATGGGCGCTGGGGTGATCGTCTTCCCTTTCCCAGATGGGTTTCCCAAAGGTCCCAGCGTCTCGACGCACATCAAGGTCAAAAGCGGAGAGAAGATCAAAATGGTGGAGAAGCCTGAGAAGGAGACGGTGATCGTGGAAGAGCAGATGGAGGAGATCCAGGTGACCGAGGAAGTCACGGAGGAAGAGGAAGGAGAGGAGGAAGAGGAAGAAGGAAGTGAGACGAAAGAAGCTGCTGAGATGCCTACAAAAGAGAAAGAGTCTCCATCAACGGAGGAAGCCAAGTCGCCCGAAAAGGTGCCAACGCCTCCGGAGAAGGAGGAGACCAAGTCTCCGGAGAAGACAAGATCCCCAACGAAGGATGAAACTAAGTCTCCCGAGCCTCCGGAGAAGGAGGAGACCAAGTCTCCGGAGAAGACAAGATCCCCAACGAAGGATGAAACTAAGTCTCCCGAGCCTCCGGCGAAGGAGGAGACCAAGTCTCCGGAGAAGACAAGATCCCCAACGAAGGATGAAACTAAGTCTCCCGAGCCTCCGGAGAAGGAGGAGACCAAGTCTCCGGAGAAGACAAGATCCCCAACGAAGGATGAAGCCAAGTCTCCAGCCGCCAAGTCTCCGGCGAAGGTGGCTTCTCCAACCAAAGAAGAGGCCAAATCTCCTCCCAAAGCCAAGTCCCCGACAAAGGCTCCATCCCCTACAAAAGAAGAAGCCAAGACGCCCGCCAAGGCCAAGTCTCCGGCCAAACCAGCGGCAGCGAAGTTTCCAGAAAAAGCAACGAAAGAGGAGTCCAAGTCTCCGGAAAAGAGCAAATCTCCCTCCAAGGAGGAGGCGAAGTCTCCGGAGAAGGCCAAGACGCCGACGAAAGCCAAGTTGCCGGAGAAGGAGACGCAGAAGGAACCGGAGAAGTCACCTCAGAAGGATACCAAGGGAGTTGTGAAGGACGAGAAGAAGGAGAAAGTGCCTACAAAGCCACCGACGGAAGAGAAGAAAGAGAGTAAGAAGGAAGAACCACCTGTGAAGGACGAGAAGAAGGAGAAAGTGCCTACAAAACCGCCGAAGGAAGAGAAGAAAGAGAGTAAGAAGGAAGAAACATCTCAGAAGGACGAGAAGAAGGAGAAAGTGCCTACAAAGCCACCGACGGAAGAGAAGAAAGAAAGAAAGAAGGAAGAACCACCTGTGAAGGACGAGAAGAAGGAGAAAGTGCCTACAAAGCCACCGACGGAAGAGAAGAAAGAGAGTAAGAAGGAAGAACGACCTGTGAAGGATGAGAAGGAGGAGAAAGGGCCTACGAAGCCACCGACGGAAGAGAAGAAAGAAAGAAAGAAGGAAGAACCACCTGTGAAGGATGAGAAGAAGGAGAAAGGGCCTACGAAGCCACCGACGGAAGAGAAGAAAGAAAGAAAGAAGGAAGAACCACCTGTGAAGGATGAGAAGGAGGAGAAAGGGCCTACGAAGCCACCGACGGAAGAGAAGAAAGAAAGAAAGAAGGAAGAACCACCTGTGAAGGATGAGAAGGAGGAGAAAGGGCCTACAAAACCGCCGACGGAAGAGAAGAAAGACAGTAAGAAGGAAGAACCACCCAAACCGGCTAAGGAGGTGCAGAAACCAGAAGCCAAGGTTGAAGAGAAGAAGGAGAAGACTGAAGACAAGCCAGAACCGCCAGCCCCAGAGGAGAAGAAGAAGGAGCCCACGGCCAAGGTTCAGGAGAAGGAAAAAGAGGTCACCAAGCCGGCATCAAAACCCGAGAAGGAAGCGGAGAAAGCAACCAAGAAGGAACCTGAGCCCAAAGAAGCAAAGGCCAAGGACCCAAGCAAGGTGTCTGAGAAGGAAGCGGAGAAACCCAAGGCAGAAGAGAAGAAAGACGAGAAAGCAGAGCCCAAGAAGGGGCAGGAGAAACCCAAAGTTGAAGCTAAACCCAAAGAGGAAGCCAAGAAGGAACCGACTCCCAAGGAAGCCGCAAAGGTCCCCAAACCCAAGACGGAGAAAGTGGAGAAATCCTCCGGGACGGACGGCAAAGGCCCCGAAAAAGTGCCCATGAGCGAGAAGATGAAAAAGAGCGAGAAGTAAGGCCGGGACGTTTAGATTTGTCGAGGGTCTCCTCAAAATGGAGGCCTCCCCCTTTGCCCTTAAGACACCCCTTGGCTTTGGTGAATGGAGACGTCCATTTCTTGCCGGAGCCGGGGGACTCCTGTTAGCAATATGTTTATCGGGACGAAAACCAATAAAACCGAGCCCTTGACGATCCGCAATCCGAGAGGGATTGGTTTGTTATGATCGCTTCCGTAGCCGAATGTGATTATTTTCAGAATACCACATATAATAAATAAGCACTTGAATTATTACGTAGGGGGTAGGGATAGGGGCGATCCACGTCGAAACTCGACGGCCCTGTCCGAATAAGTGCGTTTATTCCAAGGAAAGGCGCCGATGGGTTGAGCACTATAAACGAATGTACACCGTTAGTAGAGCTAAAAAATACGCTTTTTCGGGTAGGGGATATAGGGGTGGGGAAGATGTAGGGTAGGCTAGAAAATCCCAAAACGATCTGAAATGCCTTGTCTTCGTTTTTCACCTACGCCGTCGACACGGACCTCATCCACAGCTGGTCTTGGGAGAAAGGTCATTTACAGGGAGGGACATATCAGAAACGGGTTTCAAAGTCTCGTGTCAGTGTGGGTGGTGGATCCGCTTTGGGTTTTAGTCCAAATTTGAAAGGAACAATCCCAAACTCCTGGACCTGCTCCTTTCAAGTTTAAACCCCGAAGTAGTTTTACTCGTAATTGACACGCGGGACTTCCGGTTGCCTTGCCTTCTGGTCGTGGGTCTCACAGGTTCCTCAGGGAACGTAAATTTGGGGAAGGGGCTGGCAGTTCTTCTCTTCAGACCCTTCCTATAAGCAAAATGGCTTCCAGGAGTTCACACCACTTTGTCATGCAGACATGGCCATCCACAATCACCTACGACACACAACCACATGTCCACACAAACACACCCACAAATAAGAAGTGCACTATTCCATGTCAAAACCGTTCACCTCCAATGGCTTCTGTGCAATAAAAGCAAATTAAAAACAAATGCTGACCAAGAGTTTTGACTTGTCTCCACATTGTGTTGCCTCCTTGTGTTGCGGGTCTCCGTTTTGTGTGTGTGTGTGTGCAAGGGATGGTTTGGGTGGGGAAGGGAGCACAGATAAGCGGTGAAGGATGGATCAAACCTTTCCACTTTCCATGCAGAAGGGTCTCAGGTTCAAGTCCTAAACGTTAGGAAGAACTTCCTGAACTGTTTGACACTGGAAGACGCTGCTGCGTTGGAGTGTGGTGGACTCTCTGTCAACAGTGTGATGCGGCAGCTTAAAAGGCCAATGTGATTTTAGGCTGCATCAATAGAAGTATAGTGTCTAGATCAAGGGAAGTAATAGTGCCACTCTATTCTGCTTTGGTCAGGCCTCACCTGGAATAATCCTGTGTCCAGTTTTGGGCACCACAATTCAAAAAGGATGTGGAGAAACTGGAGCGTGTCCAAAGGAGGGCAACTAAAATGGTGAAGGGTCTGGAAACCAAGCCCTATGAGGAACGACTTAGGGAGCTGGGGATGTTTAGCCTGGAGAAAAGAAGGTTAAGAGGTGATATGATAGCCTTGTTTAAATATTTAAAGGGATGTCATATTGAGGAGGGAACAAGCTTGTTTTCTGCTGCTCCAGAGAACAGGACTTGGGAGCAATGGATGCAAAATACAGGAAAAGAGATTCCACCTCAACATTAGTACAAGCTGTGTCTCCTTCTTTGGAGGTCTTTAAACAGAGGCTGGATGGCCATCTGTCGCGTATGTTTTGATTGAGAGTTCCTGCATGGCAGAATGGGGTTGGACTGGATGGCCCTTGGGGGTCTCCTCCAACTCTATGATTCTATGACACCCTTTCAAATAGAATCATAGAATCATAGAATCATAGAGTTGGAAGAGACCACAAGGGCCATCCAGTCCAACCCCCTGCCATGCAGGAACTCCCAATCAAAGCAAATATTTAAACAGGGATAGCATACCACCTCTTAGCCTTCTCTTCTCCAGGCTAAACATACCCTGCTCCCTAAGTCCCTCCTCATAAGGTTTGGTGGTTTCCAGACCATCCACCATTTTGGTCTCCTACATCTGGACCGACTCCAGCTTCTCAACATCCTTTTTGAACTGTGGTGCCCATCACTGGATTATTCCACTCAAAAATAACCAAAGCGAAACCATTTCTACTCTTAACAGAACCTGCAATGCAGCTTCTACGTCTCTCCTTCCTCTGCCTTGGAAGGGAGCCAGCTGACTTGACAAGAAAAGACAGCGGGAAGTCGTTTTTGAAGGTGGGATGGACGCAGAAGACGGCCCCATCTGAGCCGGCGCTTCCGTCTCTCGCCAATTACTTGGCCTCCTGCCACGCTGCGGCAATAAGAGCAGTCTGACACCACTTTAGCTTCCAAGGCTCAATGCTATGGAATCCTAAATAACAGCAATAGAATACATAGAACCCCATATTTGGAAGGAACCCCAAAGGTCATCCAGTCAAACCCCCTTCTGTCATGCAGGAAGACACAGAATCCTAGAGTTAGAAGGGACCCCCAATGGGTCACCCAGTCCAACCCTAATGGTGCAGCAGCCCCTTTTAAGGGTTACCTGTTGTCATACTTGTGATAACTGACCATGCCTTCTGCTTCGACAACAGGGCTTCCACACTCTTCTTCCACAGAACCATACAATTGGAAGAAACCTCAAGGGCCATCCAGTCCAACCCCCTGAAGTGCAGGAGGAATACACAATCTTTCTAGCTCCTGTGGCCCTCCAGATCTTATTGACAACAACTCCCAGCAATGCCCATTGCTGGTCGAGGCTGCTGGGAACTGCAGTCAAAAGAACCATTGGAACCACCCTTCCTCTTGTCTACCCAACCAAGAGACAAACCCAAAACCAACAGTCTTTTTCATGCATGATTTCGGAAATGACATTCCTGTCTCCCACTTTTAATTCTGTTTACAGATCATGAAATGGGTATCTATAGAGAACGAAGCTGGCAAACAATTAACCCGGACCCCCGAAAAGGTGAGACATCTGGAGGGTGAGTCCTGGCCCCGGGACTCAACGATGGCTGAAGAAACCCTGAGGACTGTTGTACTTGAAGGGTTTCAGCCGGCTGGGACCCCTAACAGAGAAGAGAGAAAGAAAAACAGAATATAATTCTAAAAAAAATACTCTGTCAGACCTTTCAAGAGAAGGTATTTCAGAGGAAAGGTCTGGCAAAACCATCTCTGAGTATACCGGGCTTAAGAAAACCCTCTCAGAAATTCATGGGGTCTCCCTAAGTCAGCTAGAAATCCCACTGAGTATAGTGCTCATGCTAACACCGTGCCTTCAGTTGCAGGGGATGATGGGAGGTAGAGTCCAGCACACACAAGATGCCATGCTCCCTTGTTCCTCCCTCATGTTCTCAACCTCTCCCCCCATCTCCCCAGGAACCAAAGCTGTACTTGCAAGATTTCTTGCTGTTGGAAAAAAGTTAAGGGTAGAACCAGATTCCTATTGGATCTTGGATGCTAAGCAGGGACAACCCTGGTTATGACTTGGGGGGGGGTGACCCCTCCTAAGGAAGATCAGGCCATATTCCAGAGGAAGGAAGTGGCAAAAACCACCTATCTCAAGACTCCTGTGAGCCCTTCCTGTCACCCACCTGACCAGGCGCAGGCACATCTTCTCCTGGGGAAACTCCTTGGGCCCCTCCACACTGTTGTCGTGGGTCTCCGTCTCCAGGTAGACATCCAGCACAACACACAAGCGCTGGAGCTGGTTGGTCAGGAGCTGGTAGCCTGGCTTGGGGCCATAGAGTTCCTTGTAGTAGACATTGACTTCGCTCTCCATAGCCTGCAAAGGAGGAAGAGACATATTTCAACAGCTCCACCTAGCTGCCAGAGCTGGTATGACTTCTTGGTGCCACAGTGCCACCTGGCTGCCAGAGCTGGTTATGTCTGGATCATTCTAGGCTCTCTGGAGGACCATCTCTCTCCATAGGAGCCTGTCTGGGCATGAAGATCTTCAGAGAAGCCATCTCTAACTCTCTACCTTCCTTTCATTTGGTGGGAAGGCATGCAAGGGCCTTCTTGGTGTTTGCTCCCAGACTTTGAAACTCCCTCCTCTAGGAAGGTCAAAATAACTCTTTCTTTGCTTTCTTTTTGGCAGGAGGGATGACCTTCCTTTTCTAATGCTTCCTCCAGTGCAACTCTATGGTCAACATTCGCCGGAAGCTTACCACAAGAATTGTGCTGGAGGACCTTCAAATGAGAGGTGTTCCTTCTAGGAATGTTTAGGTGTTCCAGAGGAAGTCTTTGGTCAACATCTGCCAGAAGCTGACCATAGAGTTGTGCTGGAGGACCTAAATTACCTAGAGAAATGTTCTTTCTAAGAATCTCTAGGACCTCCAGGAGAACTCTATGGTCAACATCCACTAGAAGTTGACCACAGAATTGTGCTGGAGAACTACAAATGCCTAGAGAAGAGTTTTCTCTAGGAATCTCTGCATCTTCCACCATGACACCTGCCAGACATTGACCACAGAATTGTGCTGGAGGACCAACAAATGCCTAGAGAGGCCTTCTTCCTAAGAATCTCTAGATCCTCCAGCATAACTTCTGGCCTCAACCTTCTCCTACATGAACCTCCCTTGTGTTGTCACCTTACCCGGATGTTGTCGTCATTGCTGTTGGTTCTCTCTCCATTCCAGTTCAGGCAGAGGCTGAAGATGGGTGGGATGGTGGAATAACCCGGGTTCAACACCACAGCAGCCTGGAGCTTGGCTATGATGAAACAGAGAGCGAACACAATCAGTCGCGCTACGGGGCATGAATGAGGAAACTGCATGGGGCAGGATCCCACCCTCGCAGAAAATCTCACAACGCTGTGTGGGCAGTGGTCTAGGTAGGAGAAGGAAGACGTATGTACCTGTCCCTCTTTCTATCAGCACCATATAATACAGGTGGGTGTCCTCAGCCAAACCAGCCTCGACAACGTCTCTCGTGTAGGGCAACTCCTACAATGGTGGGGAAATATAATACGTTGGTTGTGTCATGGGACCCTCAGAAATGCCCCCTAACACAAGTGGCCATCCAAGAGGGTCAGTTGACTTTCATTGAGTTACAACAGCGTATAGGTATCTCAGGTAATGGAGGTGATATTTCAGAGGAAGGGACTGGAAAAACCACCTCTGAGGATCCCCGACAAAAGAAAACCCTATGAGAAATTCATGGGGTCACCATAAGACTTGAAGGCATATATAGACGCATATAATCTGTCACCAAATTCCCATCTGATCTTGGAAGCTAAGCAAGGTCAGCCCTGAATAGTCCTTGCATGGGAGACCAGGTGCTGTAGGTAATATTTCAGAGGAAGGAACTGGAAAAGCCACCTCTGAGTATCCCTAAGCCTAAGAAAACCTTTTGGGAAATTCATGGGGTCACCATAAGTTATAGGAGACTTGAAGGCACATAGACATACACACATGAATGAAGACCTCTCAGGTAATATAAATACCCCTATTTAAAAACCAAAGGAAAATCCCAGTCCAGTTTTGGCCTTAGTGAGTCTTCCAGAATAATCCTCAATCACCCAAAAAATCTGGGTAAATTATCATCCCTGGTTGAGGCCAGTCCTCTTCCGAAGGACTTCCTTCACCTTACCAGGTAATCCTCATAGGTGACCGCTGCCCATTTCACCAAACGCGACACAATCTTGGCAGGAAAGAGGTTCTGGCACTCGCTGGAGACCGGCAGGATCCCATGCTCTGGAAACAGAAAGTAAGATTTATTTCAACATGACAAAACCGCACAAACCTCACCAGAAAGGCCAAGAGCATCCATGGCTTTTGGTTCTGGAACCAAACTGTAATTCATTAACCATTAAGAGCTCTTGAAACAGCTTTGAGAGGCCATTTTTGGCAGGAAAATGGTGAGGGTGGAGCAGTCCACACTGCAGTCCTAAATCCAGATCTACATTCCATCCCCAGACAGAATTTTCCAGGTTTACCTGGAACTGGGAGCCCCATTTGGTCAGCCCTCCCCACCTGACAGGGACACATACCAAGGGAAGCAAACTGCTTGTGGAGGGCCAGGCGCGACTCCAGCCGAGTTTTGAGCAACTTCATCGTCCGCTCCATGTGGCTGGCGCTCAGCGAGTTATCCGCAATCACAGGACTCTGTGAAAGAGATGGAGGCAAGACTGGAACCCAAGACTGGCCAGGCTTGAGAAGTAAGGGTTCTTCCCTTGGAGCACCAGAGTGCCAGGAAAGGCATGCAATCTCCACCTTGAAGGGTGAGGGAGTCTCCTTCTTTGGAGGTTTTGACACAAAGACTGGATTGGATTGCCCTTGGGGGATCCCTTCCAACTGTAGGATTCTATGTATTCCCCTACGGCAGAAGCGGGTTGGACTCCAATTTTAAACTGTCCTCTGTATTGGGAGACCCCAGGATTGGCGGCAGACCCAGGATGCACCTTCTGAATTGCACAAGGAAGCAATTTCATAAGGAAGGAACTCAAGATCCTACCTGAGGCTGATCCTTGGGGAAATGCAGGCCCCCCAACTTCTGCACCCAGACGTACGGGTGGCCCAGCTCCATCACGTAGTCGCTGAGGCTCAGGATGCTGGAAAAGAGGGACATAGGACACCTTGATTTGGAAGAATATGGGGTGGCTCCCCTCTTCTCCCCGCCATATGGTCACCCTGTGAATCTTCTGCCCCAGAAGGTGAATCTCCCCAATTCTCGGCTACACCCCCTAACCCAGTGTGGTTCAAGCATGTGTGGGACCCTGCCAAGATGTTTTTGTGGTTTTTGGCCTCTTTAGATGCCAAAAAGGAAAAAGATGGTGTATAAATTTTCCTCCAGACTATGTGTATAATAAGGTGCATTTAGACCACCTCCAAGAGATCTCATTATGTACATACAGAGGTCCCTCCACATTTGCTGGAGGGGGACCCCCGTGAATATGGAAAAACCACAAATTAAAAAAGTACTATTCTTTTTACCTGAGAGGACACCTCTCTAGGAATCTCCAGGTCTTCCAGTGCAACCCTACGGTCAACATTTTACCAGATATTGATCAAAGAATCATGCTACAAATGGCTAGAAGTGTTTCTCTAAGAACTTCTAGCTTCTCCAGCACAACTCTATGGTCAACTTCTGGCAGAAGACCTAAAGATTCCTAGAGAGGACATATTAATCAAAACTGCAAATAATCAAAATCCCTAAAATGCTGCCCACCCCTGTTCTAACCACAACGGGCCTAATTTCTATCAAAGCTAAGGCTTGGATTCTTATATGTAATTATTAGCTGGAGCTTATGTTTACACACTGTGGGTTGGCTCCACTGACTCTAGTAGATAATTACCTCTCAGATAGAGATGGTAAACAGAAAATTGTTCTTATGCAGTTCCTCACAAACCCCAAAATGCCCCACTAGTACGCACAGACAAGGCTGAGACGCCCTCCACTTCCCTCTCCGTTCGGTGGCTTACCCAACTTTGTCAAACTGGAACTGGTTGGCAGGATTTGGGGTCCTCTTCCCGTGATCTCCGGGGTACAAGCAGCTCAGGAGGGAGTCAAGGGACAAAAGGTCTCTGGGGAGAAACAGAAAAGCGACGTGAAAAACTTAGCACCCTCCCATTGCAAAACTGAAGCCCACCCTCCTGCACTTTTGGAAGTCTGTCTAGTCCATGGGTAGGCAACCTTTCCCCTTTAAGGGCCGAGGGACTTCAGCTCCCAGAATCCCAGGAGCTATTGGCCAACATGGGACTATTGGCCAACATGGCTGAGGCTTCTGGGAGTTGAAGTCCCTCGGCCCTTAAAGGGGAAAGGTTGCCTATCCCTGGCTAGTCAATGGCAGAAGGGAGTATTTGAAGGGCACGGTTGTTATTTGGGTGGGCTGGACTAAGATATTAGCCGTACCATATCTCCCAAGCACACAGAGCTGGATTGAGCCTTGAACCTCGATAGGAAGGTACCACAGCATGTATTTGGTCAAAGGATCGAGAAAAAAACGGAAATTCTTTCAGTCACAGCAATGATGGATAAACTTTATGTCACAGCAGCAGCAGCTTTATATAGAGGTTTCAGGGCAAAAACACACATGAACCAAGCTAATGTTTTCACTTCTCTACTGCATGTGTGTCTTTTCTTAAAGGTAAAGGTAAAGGTAAAGGTTTCCCCTTTGACAAGGTTGTCAAGTCACATCCAACTGTAGGACATTTATCTCTAAAGAGAACACAGTCTTTGCAACATCATAATTATTTCTGTGTATAAAGGGATGTTCTCTGGGTAGGAAAGTCAGGGCCTTTGCAGACTGCCAGAAATAGTGCAAATTGAGTCCACTTTAACTGCCCTGACTGTGCTAGAGGATCATGGGAACTGTACTTTATTGTGGCACCAGAACTCTCTGACAGAGAAGGCTCAATGTCTCAGAAAAAAATACAATTCCCATGATTCCCTAGCAGGGCAGTTAAAGTGGACTCAATTTGCACTATTTCTAGCAGTCTGCAAAGGCCCTCAGTTTCAAAATGGTTCTTATTACTTTATCTGCAACAATCAGAGAGGTGTGCAGAAAGCCCATGAGATAAAGACTCAAAAATGGATTCAGAGATTTTAACCCAAACAGTGACTTCATTTTGAATGGCTCAGGTACTCAGAAATAAAAACTAAATGGCCAAAATACTTTTGCACCCAACAATTCCAGTTCACATGGGATGTTTCCCAGCAAAAATAAAAACAGGGAAGCAGGGCTTCAACTTACGGTGACCTCTAAAGAGTAAAGATCCTAAAGAGTAAAGACATACAACTGACCACTAAAGTCAGAATTGTCCAAGCCATCGTATTCCCCATCAGCACATATGGATGTGAGAGCTGGACAGGTCTTGCAGATCCATGGTCAAAGTTTCCTTGAGTCTATCTACCTGCATGACAGTCTTCCTCTTTTCCTCCTTCCAAGCATCGTTGTCTTTTCTCGTGAGTCACATCTTCTCATGATATGGCCAAAGCATATGGCCACTGCACGACCGAGAGATAGCCTTCCCTTGAAAATCTTAACACTCTTGGCAAGATCGTATGTCACCACTGACCGCTGCTTCCCCCATCCCAAGCTCACCCGGCACTGATCGGCACGGTCAACTCCATCGCGGCCGTCGCCTTGGCTTTGACTGTCATGACATTGAGATTCATCAAGTAGTAGAAGGTCAGGTGGAGAATGCTCCCGTCTGCAACAACAAACAAGGACAAGGGTTTAGGAAGGGAAGTGGCCTCTTATCAAGCCAGGAAGGCCCAAGGAGGGCAGGGGGAAAGCATACAGGTCTAAGACTCAATAATCAATCAATCAATCCACCATTATCTTGGTTTGCCTGCCTCTGGATGTCCCTGTGAGGGTGGTGGGACACAGAGAAGGACTCCAACTGAAGTTCTCAGAACTTCTCTCTGGAATCCAGACAGACAGGCCAAAGCCTAGGTTGTCTTCTCCTGATACCATGCAAGATGCAGCTCTCAGGAGCCTATAAAGTTTTTCTGCTACTTCCTTCTTTTTAGTACAGAGCAGCAGAAACTGGCTTTGTTGGATTTGCAACTGGCGGTGATAAAAAGCCCACCCCAGCACACCTATTTTGCCCCCCTACCTTTGCATTTTAGGTCAACGGTGACGGAGAGCGGGTGCCTCTTCAGCATCTCCTTGCGCTTGTCATCCAGCTGCACCCCTAAGGTTGGGCGCCGGCGTTTCTATAGGAAGGAAGGAAGGATCATGCAATCATGGGATGCTCTCCGTGTCGGCCCTTGATGCCGTGACCTGGTTTCAAAGCTGTGTCAACCTGTCTTGTCCCTTCTGTTATGAAACTATTATGCAGCTGAGACTAGGATATGAAGCATTGGATTCAAGCTACAGGAAAAGGGATTCCACCTCCTGACAACAAGAGCTTTTCAACAGTGGAAGATGTTGCTGTCTTGGAGGGTGGTGGAGTCTCCTTCTTTGGTGGCTGTTTTTAAGCAGAAGCTGGATGGCCATTGGTCACAGGGAGGGCTTTGTGTATTCCTGTATGGCAGGGGATTGGACTGGATGGTCTTTGGGGTCCCTTCTAACCCTAAGATTCTATGATTCTAGGTTTTGGAGAATGGGGGTAGTAACCTTCCTTTGGAGAATGGGGGTAGTAACCTTCCTTTGAAGGAACGCTGGGTGAACCAAATGGCCACATTAGTGGGAATGGCTGGGTGTGTTTTTACTTGTCCGTACTCCTGGATATTGCAACTGGTGGCCCGGAAGTGACATCATATCACTTTGGGTGTGCTGAAACTCGCTGATGCAGCCTGCCAGATGGGCAATGGGAAGTAAAATGGCCGACTGCCTACTGTGCAGTAGGCCTCCCCTACCATAAAGCAATGAGAGGACAAAAAAACCTACTGTGTTCTGCTCCTCCTCTGCATCCGAATCGCTCTCGTCATCTGCAAGTCCAAACAAAACACACATTAAGAATATAAAGAGTCTTGCTGCAAGGTCACACTCAAAGGCTGAGCTAGTCCAGTATCCCTCCCATCACATTTTGTGTTTTGTTACAACAGTTTTTAAATACTTCTGTCTTTGTCTTTGAATTTAGTCTTTGACTTTCTTCAGCAGTCGTTGCAAGTCTTCGCTATTTTCTGCTAGTAGTATGGTGTCATCTGCATATCTTAAGTTTAAGATCTGCAGGATTCCTATGTAGGTGCTGAAGCTTGAATCCAGGACCTCCTCCTTCCCAAATCTGCCCCAAAGGTGACGTATGGACTATGCCTTACCTTGCGAATCCTCGGGAGGTTTGCAGAGAGCCTTGGCTTCCTCCACATTCCCTTCAATAGCCACGGCCAGTTTCTTATCTGTGGATGGGACAGAACCATTCAATATCTCCAAAAGAGAGCTCTATGACATCCAGCAAAATTATGTAACCTCATAAAAGCAGGCATGATCTAAGAAGAAGAGGGACCAGGGTCCATTCACCCCAGGATTGCCAGGATCTCTGAAAAAAGCTCTTATAATCACACAAGTTGGAAGAGACCTCAAGGGGCCATCAAATCCATCCCTGTGCCACACAGAAATAGGGTTCGGATGGTCAACCAAGTCCAAATATACCTAACAGTTGCATTGTCTAGGCCAGGGGTAGGCAACCTTTCCCCTTTAAGGGCCAAGGGACTTCAGCTCCCAGAAGCCTCAGCCATGTTGGCCAATAGCTCCTGGGATTCTGGGAGCTGAAGTCCCTCGGCCCTTAAAGGGGAAAGGTTGCCTACCCCCGGTCTAGGCCAACTTTTACTAGCTTGCTTGTAAGAATATGACGTTTCGAAGACCTTACTGAAATCAAGATGTACTACATCCCCAGCATTCCCTTCATCTACTAAACTGGTAATTTTATCAAAAAAAGAGATCAGATTAGTCTGGCATGACTTGTTTTTGAGAAACACATGCTGACTCTTAGTAATCACGGCATTCCTTTTTAAATGCTTACAGACTCTTTGTTTAACGATCCAGAATCTTTCCTGGTGCTGATGCCAAGCTAACCAGGTGGTAATTATTTGGGTCCACTTTTTTGAAAGTAGGGACATTCGCCTCCTCTAGTCTGCTGGGACGTCTCCAAAAATTCTCAAAGATTATTGCCAGATTATTGCTCTGAGATTACATTGGCCAGGTCTTTTAATACCCCGGTGCCTTGGCAAACACCTCCTCTCCTACCAGAACCTGTCCCGAATAAAGGTAAATACATAAATATACATGTGGAGGGCCCACTGTATACAGTATGTATATCTGTGTGTGTGTATCCAACACACACATAAACATACACACACACACACTCCTAATACTCCATGCTGGACAACTATGGATAACTCACCGCAAGCTTGACCGTAGGCACTGGCTTGGACAAAGAGGACATAGAGGGGCGGTGGGAGGTGTGTGGCAGTTTCATACTGCTTGTGAACCTGTTCAAACGGCATTGAGAGATACTCCTGGACTGGGAGCGAGGCCTGCAAGAAAAGAAGATAACAAGACAAAATGCTACAACGGGTGGCAATGCCATTTTCTCTGTATTTCGGCATCCCAGCTGGGCATCTACCCTTTAGAGCAATAGTTCCCAAACTCTGGCCTTCCAGGTGTTTTGGACTACAGCTCCCAGAGGCCTCTGCCATCTTGGCCAATAGTCCTGGATTCTGGGAACTGAAGTGCAAAACAGCTGGGAGGCCAGAGTTTGGGAATCACTGCTCTACAGTAATGGTTGCCAACCTCTGGTCTTCCAGATGATTTGGATTTCAACTCCCATCATTCCTGACTGTTGGCCAAGTTGGCTGGGGCTTCTGGGAGCCGAGGTCCAAAACAAATGGAGGATCACAGGCTGGGAATGTGGGAGACTAGAAGGGTTTTTCCCACTCCCAATGTGACAAAGACTGGCATTGTATTTGTGCCCACAGGCAACCACCATTTCTTTCCTTCCTGGAACTTGCCTTGCCCATGGATCCAGAGAGTGTTTCCCTCTAGTCTAAACAAAGCCAATTCCTGACCTCAAAATGCTGCATCCCCCAAAGGCAAGCTTAAATACCCATTGTTTTCATCTACAGTCCCTCTCAAAATGGCGGCAGGAAGTGGGCTAGGACTCGCCATTTTGGACTCCTTGCCACCATTTTGAGAGGGTGCCAGGAGTTGTGCAGGCAACTCGTCTGTTGTAAAATGTTGGGTATTAGGTGTGATGGGTTATATATATGGGTTATATTATATAATAGCTGCTTTCAGTTCCAGTTTTGGGAGAGGGGAAGCGAGGTACAAATAAATAAATATAATAATAATAATAATAATAATAATAATAATAATAATAATAATGGTATTGCTAAGTCGTGGGAATCTCAAACACAGGAGCTGAGATAATGCTGAAAGGAAGCCCTGCCCTAAAGGCACCATTTTAATGCTGCTGCTGCTCCGCCACGGTCGCCATTTTGAGAGGGGCCACAATGGAAAATGGAAGTATTTGAAGGTAGTACAGAGTTCAGAGGTGCTTGGGGGAACTTTCTGCATTGTTTGGGGGCAAACATTAACTGAATTAATTTTCTTTAAATGGTTGGGAGGCTTGAGACGTCGTCTTTGCCTATCCCTGCCCTAAAAAAACAAACAAAACCCAGCTACAGAATCTCAGGTTTCTGTGACAGGTTTTCCATTCATCATAATTTGGTACCCCCAGGTGCATTTCTAGCCCCTCAAAGAAAAATCACAACAGACCTGCATGATACTATTGAGTCGAGGCTGAAGGTTGCTGAGATATTCCTTCTTCACTTCTATCTCCTTCAGAATCTTCTCTTTGTTGGCAAGACTTTCCTTGTATTTCTCTGCCAGCCTGGGCAAAGGAAGGCCACGATTACAGATATTTACAAACTTAGATATACTCCGGTCTCAGAAATTTTGGGTAATAAGGGAGCCTGTATTCGAAAAGAGTGATGTTTCCTTGCTGGAATGAGAGAGCGGAAGCTTAATGTCCCCCGACTTACCGCTTGCGCTGCTCCAGTTCCCAGTCCAGCCGCGAAAGGGTCTGCTGGTGAGGGTCGGCGCGCGTGATTTCCGCCTTGCTGATCTCCGGAGGGGCTTCCTTATAAAACTCCTCCACGCTCACCAACTCAATCTCCTCGTGCTTGGACCTGCGGAAAGAGGCCAGGAATGATGATGGTGGGATTGGTGAGACACCCCCCCCCCCAGCAGAGACCTTCCTCTTTGAACAGGTTTGTACGTATCTTGGAGGACAGAAGCTGCATTGCCCATGACTCTATGACAATTCATAAGCTGGGCTTGGAAATCTCTGAGGATGCCGAGATCTGGATGCAAAACTCACCAGCTGCTGCCCTGAGAAACATGAGCCTGGCTTTCCTCTTCTCTGTGAGAATGCTCCCACAGATAAAGAGAAATGAATATACTGTTGTAGATCATTGCAAGCACTTTTGTAGGGACCTCTGAGCATTCCTTGCCCCCCCAAAAAAACCTACAAAATTCATAGCGTTGCCATATGTTGACGGGCGACTTGAAGGACCTTATGTACAAAATGTAGCAGAGGGCCTAAATCAGGGGTAGGCAACCTTTTTTCCCCTTTCAGGGCCGAGGGACTTCAGCTCCCAGAAGCCTCAGCCATGTTGGCCTATAATAGTCCCATGTTGGCCAATAGCTCCTGGGATTCTGGGAGCTGAAGTCCCTCGGCCCTTAAAGGGGAAAGGTTGCCTACCCCTGGCCTAAATACTCCAAAGGCACCGGGTGCTGTCTGATTTTGGAAGCTAATTAGGGTCAGCCCTGGTTAGTCCTTGGAGGGCAGACCGCCAAGGAGGACCAGGTGCTGGAGGGGATATTTTCAGAGGAAGGAACTTGGAAAACCATCTCTGAGAACTCCTTGCCTAAGAAAACCCTAGAAAGATTCACGAGGTCGCTACAAGTTGACTTGAAGGCATGTCCATGAATGGCACCAGATCCTGTCTGGTCCTGAGAGCTAAGCAGGGTCAGCCCTGGTTAGGATTGGATGAGGGACCCCCAATGAAGACCAGGTGATATTTCAGAGGAAGCACGTGGCAAACCACTTCTGGGTATTCCTTACCTAAGGAAAACCCTATGAAGATTCATGGACTCGCCGTTAAGTTGACAAGCGACTTGAAGCACATAAGACATACATACAGCCTCCAAATTGACATCTGGTCTTGGAAGCTAAGCAGGGCCAGTCCTGGTTAGGCCTCGCAGGGGAGACCGCCAAGGAAGACCAGGTGGTATCTCAGAGGAAGGAACAGGCAAAACCAGGATTCCTGGCCTAAGAAAACCCTATGAACTTCACAAGGCCTCTGTAAGTTGACATGAGACTTGAAGGCACATGGACACAGACACCAGAAGAGGACTTCATGGAGGGAATATCTCTCCCTTCGACTTTTCCATCTTCCTCCCCACATCCCTTTGCCGAACTTACTTAAACTCCAGGCATTTCGTGATCTCCTTCTGCAGGTGCATGACTTCGTAAAGAAGGTTCTGGAGCTGCAGGTGGTAAGCATCCACTTTTTGTTTCGCCTGTTAATACAACAAAAAGGGACCTGTAAGGCTTTGGTTTCTGGGGCAGAAACACACACACACACACACACACCCCAAAAAACCTGTCATTTTTTTACTTTCTGGTGCCATTTTGAGAGGGATTGCATGGGAAAACAGAGCTATCTGAGGGTAGTAGATTGCTCTGCAGAGGGGCGGGATATAAATAAATAGCAGTAGTTGTAGTACAGGGACCGGCAGGGTTTTCTTTTCCATTGTATGCCAGGGACTGATACAATCCCTCTCAAAATGGCGACAGGAAGTGAGCAAGGACCCTCTCTCAGTTGGACGGACTCAACCCTACCTCATGGGTCTGGTCTCTCCCCTTCTTTAGCCGAATATGAGCCAAACGGTTGAGCTTCTTCAGGGTCATGAAATGGACGCAGCTCTGGACGCGACGCTCCTCTATCTCAGCCGCCTGAAGAGCAAGAAATGGAGGTTAAATGTGCCCCGTGACATTCCCCCTACCTAATGTCTAACACAGGGGTGGGCAACGGCGTGGGGTCACATCCCCTAACTGCAAGCCCAAATACTTCTTTGAATCTAAAGTCCCTCTCAAAATGGCGACAGGAAGTGGGCAAAGCAGTTACATTTTGTACTCCCTGTCGCCATTTTGGGAGGAAAACAGAAGTATCTGGGGGTAGTATGGGAACCATTGGGGTTTCCTTTTCCCTTGTATACCAGGGACTGGTACAATCTCTCTCAAAATGGCAACAGGAAGTGGGCCTGTCGTTCTGTACACTTCTCACCATTTTGAGAAGGACTTCCCAGGAAAGCAGAGGAATCCGGGGGGAGAAGGGGGTAATATGGGGACCAACAGGGGTTTCTTTTCCCCCTTGTATGGCAGGCACCTGTCTCAAAATGGAGACAGGAAAGTAGGAACCTGACATTTTTTTTATTCCATCTCCATTTTGAGAGGGACTGCAGAGGAAAACAAGAGGTATTTGGCGGTAGTATGAGCCTTTTAAACACCTTGTGTATTAATGACCACAACTACAACTCCCTGTGGACCACCCCTGGACCCCCGGATCCCCATTTTAAGTAGCCTTACGCTGTCTTTGCTGCCTTTGCTCTTCAGCTCCTGGATCTCGGACATCAGTCTCTGGAGGTCCTGGCAGGTCTGTTTGTAGAGCTCATAATCTTTGCTGGGGTCACGCAAGTCCACCTCGGCCTCTTCACTGTAATACCTAGCATCCTGAGGAGCAGAACAAGAGGGGGGAGTTACAGTTTTGCAAGTCCCTCTTCTTTAAAATATTTATTTTTTGTATTAATTTTGCACACAAAACAGTCTTAATTTACAAACAAAACAATGTACATCCAGGAAATAGCAAGGCAAAGCTGGCTGTTGTCTTCTCCACCTTGTAAAACTACAAATCCCAGGATTTCTATAGTATTTGGAACCATGGCAGATAAAGCAGTGTGAAACTGCATTATTCTACAGTGTACGTAGATGCTCCGAGAGAAGGCTAAATATCTCACAAATCCCAGGGTTTTTGTAGGATATGGAGCCATGGCTGTTAAAAGTGGTGCACTGAGAAAGCTAAACAGCTCACAAAAACTACAAATCCCAGGATTTATGTAGGATATGGAGCCGTGGCAGACAAATAATCCAAAATGGCATTATTTCTACAGTGCAGATGCACACAGAGAAAGCTAAATATCTCTCAAAAACTACAAATCTCAGGATTTCTGTAGGACATGGAGCCATGGCAGATAAAGCGGTGTCAAACTGCATTATTTCTACAGCGTAGCTACACCCACAGAAAGCTAAATATCTCACAAAATCTACAAATCCCAAGATTTTTGGAGAATATGGAGCCATGGCAGTTAAAGCAGTGTGAAACCGTATTATTTAAAGAGTGTAGATGCACCCAGAGAAAGCTAAGCATCACTCAAATACTACAGATCCCAGGATTTCTATAGGATATGGAGCTGTGGTGTCAAACGGCATTATTTCTACAGTGTAGACCCGCCCAGAGAAGGCTAAACATCTCACAAAAAAAACTACAAATCCCAGGATTTCTTTGGATATGAAACTGTGGCAGTTAAAGTGGTGCCAAAGTACGTTATTTCGGATGCACCCTCAGATAGGAAATCTCATTTTCAGGGCAAATAAAAACGACATCTGTTTTCTCGCTTTTCTTATAGCAACGTCCAGGAAGCCCACCGGTCACCAAAGGCTACCTGGTCAGTGTCCGGCCGGCCGCGCTTTCCTTCCTGGGGGCCTCCGTCCGTTCGGATCACCTTCGGCTTCCGCTTCTTGCTGGAGTCCGAAGACATCTTCTTTAAAAAGATAATTTAAGTATCTCCAAATCCTGGAAAATTTAGTGGGGAGGTCAAATCGTTTGATCCCCTGAGGATAGAAAATAAACAATGGAAATATATAATAATAATAATAATAATAATTATATATATATATATATATATATATATACACACACACACACACAGAGTTAGATTTCAATTTAATTTAATTTAATAAGATTTCTCTTCTTGTTGGGACTCCGAAAACATATTTTTTTTAAAAGAAGAATTTAAGTATCTTTAGTTAATTTAAATATTAAGTAATTTGATAATTAAGTATTGTGGGAAAGGGGCAATAAAAAGGCAAAAAATAGTGCTGGTGGGAAGGCACATGACACAGAGAAAATACACAATTTTCCTACACACTAATAATAATAATAATAATAACAACAATAATAATATTGTTTGGTCTCCTGAGAAATAAGAATAATAAATAATAATAAAATTTATTTATATCCCACCCCTCTGCAAAAGCAATATGGGCAGCTTACTTTAAGTATCTTTACTTAATTTAAGTATTAACTAATTTGATAATTAAATATTGTGGGAAAGAGGCATAAAAAGGCCAAAAAGATAACTTTGTTTAAAAAAAAGAGTTTAAAAAAAACCATGATTAATGACAGCTAAAATCAAAATCCCAAAACCCACCCTCCCCTTAAAATAGAATTAAACAATAAAATAGATAAAATGTACTTTAAAAAATCACAATAACAGAATAATAAGAAAAACAATATTAGTGAGTAGCAATATGGTGCATTTTGTGTGTCATTTTTGTCATTGCTTGTAGTTTACCTTTATTATTATGTGATACATAATCATCATAATTATTAAATATCACATATAATAAAGGCAAGCATTATTATTATTATTATTATTATTAAGTATCACACATAACAAAGGCACATTACAAACAGCAACAAAAAACTTAACACACAAAATGCACCTAAATATGTCACAATAACTACAACTAATAAAAGCAAATATTAAAAAAATAAATTAGATTTTTTTGCAATAAAAATGACTTTTTTAAAAAATATATATCAACAAGAGTTTAAAATATTAATATATATGGTTAAAGACAGCTAAAAGCACTTTAAAAACACAATTTAAAATACTTTTGGTGGGGGAATAAAGCCTTTTCAATGGCACTCTGCACATGCTCTGGACAACCCTCGACTCTGAGGCCCAAAATGGCTGCCCAGGATGAATAAATCTATTTATCCAAACACTAAAGGCTTAATAAAGGGGAAACATGGGGGGAAAACGCACCTAACGACGACTAAACCGCTTCTAAACCGCTTCTAAACCGCTCCCAGTATCCTCGACGCTCAGAAACGACTCCAAAACGACAACCGGAAGTGAAGGACCGGAAGCGGAGAGACGAGACGCGCGGCTGAGGAAAGGCTAGAGCGTCCCGCAACTGCGCCGTCTCTTTGCCGCCACCCAGCGGCACCTGATGTCATTGCAGGGGAATTTCCATTAAAAAGACTATCCCTGCTATGGATAGTTATAGGTTTTTAATTATTTTGTGTATGTTGTGTTATGTTTTGGTTGTTGTGGGTCTTCTTCCAGGGTTTTCAAAGCAAGAAGGACCTTCCCAGCTGTGTGTATGTGTGTGTCTGTAAGGGGAGGGGGGGGAGAACTATAACTCCCAGCAGCCCCTGGGAGTTATAGTCAGCTTAACTCATGCAAAGAGTTGCAGAATTCAGGGCGTATCCACATTGTAGAAATCAGTGCAGTTTTTGACACCACTTTTAAGCTCTGTAGCTCCATCCCTACACGGAACCCCCTGAGACTTGTAGTTTTACCAAGGTCTTTATATCCTGTTCTGTAGGATGGAGCCGTGACAGTTTGTGAAGGCTCAATTACACTGTAGAAAGTAATGCAATTCGTCATTGCTTTTAAAGCTTTGTAGCTCCATCCCTGGTAAGGAACCCCTGGGATTTGTAGTTTTACCAAGGTCTTTATATTCCTGTACTATAGGATGGAGCCGCGGCAGTTTAAGGCGCGTTTAAACTATAGAAATTAATGCAATTCGTCGCCGCTTTTAAGCTTTGTAGCTCCATCCCTACATGGAACCCCCTGGGATGTGTAGTTCTACCAAGGTCTTTACGTCCTGTCCTGTAGGATGGAGCCATGGGAGTTTGTGGAGGCTTTCGTAGACTTAAGCCTACTTCATTCAGATGCTTCTTAAGTCTGGCCTCCCAACTTCTTTCTCTCAGTCCCCCAAATATTGCAAGGTCCCTTTGCTAGGAGATGTATAGTCCAACATCTGGAAGGCCATGGAAGAAAGGCAGAAAGAAATTAGGAGACTTAGTTTTCCTAGACATAAATCTACTTCATTGAGGTGCATCTTAAGTCTGACTTAAGTCTACCTAAGCTTAGGTTCCCGACTTCTCTCAATCCCAAAAAATACTACAAGATCCCTTTGCTAGGAGATGTATAGTCCAACATCTGGAAGGCCATGGAAGAAAGGCAGAAAGAAATTGGGAGACTTAGTTTTCCTAGACATAAATCTACTTCATTCAGGTGCATCTTAAGTCTGACTTAAGTCTACCAAAGCTTAGGTTCCCAATTTCTCTCAATCCCAAAAAATACTACAAGATCCCTCTGCTAGGAGATGTATAGTCCAACATCTGGAGGAAAAGAGGAAAGAAATTGGGAGACTTAGTTTTCCTAGACATAAATCTACTTCATTCAGGTGCATCTTAAGTCTGACTTAAGTCTACCAAAGCTTAGGTTCCCGACTTCTCTCAATCCCAAAAAATACTACAAGATCCCTCTGCTAGGAGATGTATAGTCCAACATCTGGAGGAAAAGAGGAAAGAAATTGGGAGACTTAGTTTTCCTAGACATAAATCTACTTCATTGAGGTGCATCTTAAGTCTGACTTAAGTCTACCTAAGCTTAGGTTCCCGACTTCTCTCAATCCCAAAAAATACTACAAGATCCCTCTGCTAGGAGATGTATAGTCCAACATCTGGAGGAAAAGAGGAAAGAAATTGGGAGACTTAGTTTTCCTAGACATAAATCTACTTCATTGAGGTGCATCTTAAGTCTGACTTTAGTCTACCTAAGCTTAGGTTCCCGACTTCTCTCAATCCCAAAAAATACTACAAGATCCCTTTGCTAGGAGATGTATAGTCCAACATCTGGAAGGCCATGGAAGAAAGGTAGAAAGAAATTGGGAGCCTAAGCTTTGGTAAAATTTCGGAAGGCTAAGACCTAGATTTGGTCTTCATGGTCAAGGATTTTGCAAATCAAAACACAAAACTATAAGTTTCCTCCTGCATCGAATTTTCATTTGCTTAGCATCTTCCTTCCTTTGCAAATGCGAGGGACTTTTAGGCTGCCGGCGGTTGCGAATCGGGGCTTCCATTTTGATTTCCACCTTCTTCTTCTCCGTTGCTGGTTCTTGGTCTGCTTGGCGTCGGAGGATTCGAACTCGGGGCAGGGCGGCCATTTTGCAAAAGTTCGGCGGGGAGATTGGAAGTCGTCCTGGGAAAATGTGAAATAAAAGTTTAAACAAGGTCTCCGATCCCAAATAGTTCTTGGTCCCAAGCGTTTCGGATACGGGAGACTCAACCTGGATTTTGAAATCTCCCCCCCCCCAAAAAAAATCCAAATCTTTTCCACATTCATGGGGGTCTTTCACCCCTAACCCAAGCCAATGTGGAGGGAACACTGTATTGCAATAATAACAATAATAACAATAATAATAATAACAACAACAACAACACAATGCAGTTGGCCCTCCGTAACCAGACTTTTTATCCGCAGGTGACCTCAGACGGCGACGCTACCTTGGAAAATGGGACCCCTTCCACCGATGGGCCGAGTTGCTCCCCAAAAACGAGGGGTGACGGCCCCCCGGGTTCAGCATCAAAGGATGGTGGTCAACCATGCTAGGAAGAGACAACAAGAAGCCAGAGTCAGAACCAGGATTTCTCCCTTTGCGGATCCCGCCGTTTTTTACCGTTTGTTGTGAGCGTATCGGCTTAAATGCATGCATGCCTACCTCTTTCGATTGACAGGTAAAAGGCCCGGCTGGGGGAGTTTCGAATCCGTGTCCACAACACCGGCGTATATCTCTGCCTATTGTTGGGAAAGGGAGAGAGAAAGATTAAAACCCCGTGATGGACGTAAAAGCCATTGGCCATCCCCAAAATAAAGGAAACAGGAGAAACAAAGGAAATAAATTAACTGAGTTCACTGAGTGCCAACTAATCTTGTACTGTGAGCTGAATTTGCAGCAATTGAAGTTAGCTGAGGACAAAAGCGGGAGGAAGAGAAAGAAACCGGGACATTTTTAAAAACATATGAGAAAGTGGGAAGGCAGAGGATTAATTGGGATCGTCCCTGCCATACTAGGATACTTTGAGAGTATGAAGTGAATGCAAATGATTTTTGCACAAACCTGTGTGGGGTACGGCCCAAAGATTTTGGGCATGGGTGGAATGGTCAGTGCGTGCAACCTGGCCTGGCTGGGGCTGGCCGGTCTCTGCGGCCGAGTCGTCCACTCCCTTCTCTCCAACGGCCACGACGGTGCCCTCTTGGCCGCTGAAAAGACATTAAAGATGATCTCAGGAGCGCCATTTCACCCCAAAAAATCAGGTCTGAAGCCAGGGGACTACAACTCCCAGCAACGAGCCATGCAGGCTCCAGGATTCTGGGAACTGTAGTCCTCAAAGAGCCCTGCTTCCCAGTTTATTTTCAGATCCCATCATCCTGGTTTTACGGAACAAGCATATTTGTACTAGGAAAATACTTAGCACTGCCGCAGATGATATGCTAATGTTCCTGTTTAATCCCGTTCATTTTATTAATTGCATGCTATTTTGATTTGCACTCGGCTCCACGGATTCTGCATCTGGAAATATTTCTGTAGTGACCAAATTCCCATCTGGTTTTTGAAAGCTAAGCAAGACTGGCCCTAGATAGGACTTGGAGGAGAGACCTCCAAGGAAGACCAAGCGATATTTCAAGGCCAAACTACCTAGGCTAAGAAAACTCTGCAAAATTTGTGGGGTCACCATAAGTAGATCACTAGACATAAAAGAGGCATATATACAGCCACCGGTTTCCCATCTTGGAAGCTAAGCAGGGTCAGCCCTGGATAGTCCTTGGAAGGAAGACCAGGCAATATTTTGCAAAAACAAAAAACAAAAAAACAGCAAGGACGAGAGCAGTGGTAAAATTCAGGGGTGCTTCCTCTCCCCAAAGCTTACCCAAAGCGTAGTTTCTTGCCTTCTGCATCTCCCGTTTTAGCCGTTCTGCCTCTTCTCGTACCTCCTCCATTTTCACTGGGGTGGTATAGTTGAACAGGGAAGATAATTTGGCCTAGAAAATAGGAAGAAGAAAGATTGGTTATGGGAAATCTGCTTGGCTCCTTGGCATTGGGGGATATGAGCACAGTCTATGCACCATTGTAGACACCAATCCCATTTTTGGATGCTCCTCCATATGCAGAAAATGCCCAAATATTATCCATGCACAAAAAGTGTCCAAATATTATATGCCCAAATATTAGTCACGCCCAAAAGATGCCCAAATATTATATGCCCATATACTATCCATGCATAAAAGGTGTCCAAATATGATATACTCAAATATTATCCATGCACAAAAAGTGTCAAAATATTATATGCCCAAATATTATCCATGCACAAAAGTGTCCAAATATTATATATTCGAACATTATCCATACAGAAAGAGTGTCCAAATATTATATGCCCAAATATTATCCATGTACAAAAAGTGTCAAATTATTATATGCCCAAATATTATCCATGCACAAAATGTTTCCAAATATTTTATATTCAAATATTATCCATGCACAAAAAGATGCCCAAATATTATATGCCTAAATATAATCCATGCACAAAATGTGTCCAAATATTATATGCCCAAATATTATCCATGCACAAAAAGTGTCCAAATATTATATGCCCAAATATTATCCATGCACAAAAAGTGTCCAAATATTATATGCCCAAATATTAACCATGTACAAAAAGTGTCCAAATATTATATGCCCAAATATTATCCATGCACAAAAAGTGTCCAAATATTATATGCCCAAATATTATCCATGCACAAAAAGTGTCCAAATATTATATGCCCAAATATTATCCATGCACAAAAAGTGTCCAAATATTATATGCCCAAATATTATCCATGTACAAAAAGTGTCCAAATATTATATGCCCAAATATTATCCATGCACAAAAAGTGTCCAAATATTATATGCCCAAATATTATCCATGTACAAAAAGTGTCCAAATATTATATGCCCAAATATTATC
>JANUYF010000013.1:20035000-20100000 GCA_026167975.1 Phrynosoma blainvillii
TCCACCATCACCAGAAGGACGAGCTGCAATTATTAGTCCTTTAAACAAAGAAAGGGGGTGAATGTAAGACCAAAGACAGAGAGATCTCTGCAGTGAAGAATGCGGTTTGACACCACTTTAACTGCCAAGGCACCGTGGATTATGGGATGTGTGGTTTTGCAAGCTGTTTTTCAGCCTTCTGTGTCAGAGAGTTTCAATGCAAAGCCCAATGCAGCTGGGCTTTGAAATATGGATAAACTTTCCCATCTAATAAAGAACAAGAAATTCAGTAAAGAAGGAAGAACGAATTTAATTCCGAGAGACCTCCTCTTAATCCAGAATGCATTTAGAGCAGCAAACGGGTGATAAAATGTTCCATATTTTTTAAAAAATTAGGAACGCTGTCCCGTTGCAAATTGATTTAATTTAATTTAAATGCAATTTACCTGATCCGAGTAGGAAAAGCAGCCGGATCTGTTCCATTCTGCTGGAGGTAAAAAATAAATGGTCAGATGGCAACGGGAAAGAGTTTTGGGTCTCTTTTTATCTCTTACTTTGGACCTGACCTGACCATGATCCGAGATAAGAACCAGTGGATTTCCCTTTTTAAGCAATTCTTATCTTCCCAGAAGTGCCATCTTGAGATTAAACCAAGGCCATCCGCGAAACAAGATGTCCTCTGGTTATAATATATATTCTGCTGGAACAGGTTGTCTATTCAGCTTTTCTTGTGAAAGAAACTCAAGTTATTTGGTTCATTTTCAAATGGGACAGTAAGTTTGTATCGGATCTCAGAAGTGGATCACCAAACATTTCTGGATCAATGGGAGTGTAGTATCCAGATTTAGTGCCACATAGATACTAATACACTTGGGTAATAAATATGAAATGCATAAATATAGGCATCTTAGTGGACCACAGGCTGAGCATGAGCCAAGGGTGTGATGCAGCAGCTAAAATATCCAATGTGATCCTAGGCTGCATCAATAGGAGTGTAGAGTCCAAATGAGGGAAGTAAAATAGTGTCACTTGGATACTATACTTGGGCAATAAAAATAAAATGCCCAGATAGGGGACATCTGGCTTGACGTGAGAAAGGGATTTGGGTGACTTAGTGAACATGAGCCAAGAGTGTGATGCAGCAGCTAAAAAAGCCAATGCAATACCAGGTTGCATTAATAAAGATTTCTAGAGAAAACACTTCTCTAGGCGTTCATAGGTCCTCCAGCATGACTCTACTATCACCTTCTGACAGATGTTGACCATAGAGTTGCACTGGAGGACCTAGAAATTCCTAGAGAGGTCTTCTCTCAGGTAAAAAGAATAGTGTGTTGTTTTTTTATTTGTGTATTTTCCACATTCATGGGGACTCTAGCGAATGTGAAGGGACCACTTTTTGGAATATTTCCAAGCCGTGGATGCAGAATCCGGACCCCAAGGAAAACACGTACGCTCTTGCAATATTGCAATTTAGTATATTAAATATTTTTAATCACATTTGCAGTTTACATAGTCCCTCCAAAGGAGAGCAATTATCATTAACATTTATTATTAACAGGAAGGGTGTCGTCGTGTCACCCGTCGCCGCGCGGGACGGATGGCATTGCGCCAGGAAAAAAACGAATCGTTTCTCCGATCAAAGGGCGCACTCCCCACCCAGTCAATCTTGCATCGTAATTAGGTCTTAACGATGGGAAACCCGCCAGGTATCGTTTGGGAGAAGAGGCAAACTGACAAGGATTTAGACAAAATCCTTACAAATTCAGATTTCTCATAGAGAAGAAGGCAAAGAAAACGAGGATTAGCGCCATAGGGATTTTTAATTAAAAAAAAAAAAAAAAGGAATTGAGTCCCAAAAGTGTGGAGGAATAAGGCAATAGCTATGCCTCAGGGGTGCATCTACACTGCAGAAATAATAATGCAAATTTGACACCGCACAGAATCCCGGGATTTGTAGTTTCCATGAGGGTCCAAGAAGGCGAAAGAATTTGCAAAACTGCAAATCCAAGGATTCCACAGAATGGAGCAACAGCACTTGAGAAGTAGTGTTAAATTGCATTTATTTCTATATAAGTTGGGTTGTTGGTGAATCCGTTCCAGTTTTTTAGTCCAAACTGGAACTCTGCCAAGGCTAGACTCGGACAGAATCTGGGATGCAGGAAAAAAAAAAAAAGAACAAGAGCCAACCTAGATTTGGAAGAAGAAACGGGATGCAAAGGCAGACAGACAGAGAGTTAACGGGACAAAATTACTTGCAAAACTTTGCCCTCCAAATCGGGGCATCCCGTATTTATGGGATGCAAAACGCCTGCCTTCTTTGCATCGTCGGTTTCGGTTGCTGGATTCTTTCAAGATGGCCCCTCGAACCTTCAATGCAAGGATGGGAAGCTGAGTAGGGGAAAGCAGGAAAACTTGCAAGGGACTTCCGGTTTTTGGCTGGGAAATGGGGACGCTCACAGCGGACTGCACCGCCCCATTTCCCCGCCACAAAACCGGAAGTCCCTTGCAAGTCGGTTGCAAGGTCTTAATAAATTCCAAGTGAGTGTGGGGCCTTTTTTGTAAAGTCTTTTAATTTAGGATTTTAGGGTAGGATTTGCTTTTTGAGGACTGGAGATACCACGTTTATAAACAGATAAGGCAGGACCGTCTGCGGCAAAGAGGTATCCGTAAGTTGAGGGCCCAATGGTCTCCATAAAGACTGACGCAGTAGTAACCGAAGAAGGAGACATCACCTCGTAAAAACCGTGATCCTCCAGGCATTTTGGACTTCAATTCGCAGGACTCCTGGACACTGGCTATGGTAGCTGGGGCTTATGGGAGCTGAAGTCCAACATAGCTGGAGACCCAAAGTAGCTTGGCCATCTCTTCCCCTAAAGGATCAGGATTTGGGTGCAAAAAACCCACACAAAGTTTAGGCACCGTTCCAATATTGACAAGATTGCCGATATCAACAATCGGACCCTGTGCGGAGGGAACAGGATTATATTTTCTAGCGGCCCAATTTGCACGGGAGAAGACTCGTTTTGCACCACTACCGAGTCAGAAATAAACTAAACAAAACCAGGTTAGTTAAACCTAGTTTGTCCCTGAAATTAGGGGGGAAATTGGGAGTAAAAACGTATGTATTTTTGTGTGCACGTGTGCATTGGAGGAGGATATGCTGGCCAGCCAAGGAGGAGAGGAAAGTTAGGAGGCAATGGAGATGGATTATGAAAGATTTGCTTATTTCGGTGCCGGGTGGGAATGGCGACGATGTCACTGCAGCGGGGAGATCTTCAAGGGGATCATGATGCGAGACTCCATGCTCCGAACCAAAGGCACTGAAAAGAGAGGAAGGAAATATGAGCTGGGTTTGGTTTTAAGAAAAGCTTGTGCCCATCAGGAAGCAAAGGTTTCACCCTCTCAGCCACATTTTTGGAATATTTTGGAATATCTTGACAATTTTGGAATATTTTGAATTTCAGAAAAGGAGAAAAACGATCCCTCACCATAGACCAAGCCTGGAGGACAGACCTTTGTTGTTAACGTGAAGGAGCCAAGACAATGGGGTTTGTATCTAGGGACGGAGGGGCAGAAGTCCGAACTGCGGCCACGGCGGTCTCACCTGTATAGTAAACGTTCTCGTCCCATCCGCGCTTCCTCCAGGCGGCATTCCTGGTTTCCTCTCGCGACTGCAGGTCCCTGTAAGCTGCGAGGTGGAGAGAAGATTGCGCGAGAAGATTAGCAAAACGGGCCAAAGGGTAGGCGTTTCTACCCAACGCTGCTTGGGAGGTCTAGTTCCTAGCGCCCCCTCTCCGAATCCATGACATTCATTGGGTGACCTTGGGTTGGTCATTCCTGCTCAACCTGCCCAACTCTGCAGGGCTGTTGTGAGGATAAAGCTCCGCTTGACACCACCCTTCCAAGATGGACGCCTACCCCACAAGTGATGGACGATGTACAGCTCCCCAATTTGGGAGAAGAAGCCGCCCACTGCTTCTTGGTTCTCCTGGCGATATTTAATGGCCCGCGCCCTGAGGAAATCAAAAGCGAGAAGAATGACAACCAACAAAAAATAAAATATAGTTGGCCCTCCACATCCGACTTTGACTTTTGCAGATTTGATTACTATGTTCTCTCTAGGAATCTCTGCTGGAGGTTGACCATAGAGTCATGCTGGAGGAACTAGAGAAAACACTTCTCTAGGCATTTGTAGGTCCTCCAGTGTAATTTCTATGGTCAACTTCTGCCAGATGTTGGCCATAGAGTTGCGCTGGAGGACCCAGAAGTTGCTAGAGAAAACACTTTACTAGGCATTTGTAGGTCCTCCAGTGTAATTTCTATGGTTAGCTTCTGCCAGATGTTGGCCATAGAGTTGCTCTGTAGGGCCCAGAAGTTGCTAGAGAAAGCACTTCTCTAGGCATTTGTAGGTCCTCCAGCGCAATTCTATGGTCCATGTCTATCAGATATGGGCCATAGAGTTGCACTGGAGGACCTAGACCTTCCAACGATCCACCGCCCTGTCTATGATGCTGATATTTTGGGGACATGTGCATTAAAAGGGAGTGCAAAAAATGTGCGTCTTACCAGTTATTTCCCCATTCAATCATGGTTCCAGGCTGAAAGCAAAAGGGAGAGAGGAATTACATATTTTTTACAGATGTTGTTTCAAACGACCCTTGCTTTCAAGTTCAGACTAGAACCCAGAGCAGAATTGTTCCCTCCAAAAAAACTGAAGGAACAACCACCAAATATTCTTATTTATTTCATTGCATTTGCCTTGCTGCCTTTCTCCCAAACTGGAACCCAGAAAGACTTGCTTAAAAAATCCAGAGGACTGGATTAAATGACCGCTGCTTCTCCTACAGATCTGGATGGGATTAAATGACCACTGCTTTTCCTATAGACCTGGACCGGATTAAATGACCACTGCTTTTCCTACAGACCTGGACTGGATTAAATGACCACTGCTCTTCCTAAAGACCTGGACTGGATTAAATGACCACTGCTCTTCCTAAAAACCTGGACTGGATTAAATGACCACTGCTTTTCCTACAGACCTGGACTGGATTAAATGACCACTGCTTTTCCTATAGACCTGCACCGGATTAAATGACCACTGCTTTTCCTAAAGACCTGGACTGGATTAAATGACCACTGCTCTTCCTAAAAACCTGGACTGGATTAAATGACCACTGCTTTTCCTACAGACCTGGACCAGATTAAATGACCACTGCTTTTCCTACAGACCTGGACCGGATAAAATGACCACTGCTTTTCCTACAGACCTGGACTGGATTAAATGACCACTGCTTTTCCTACAGACCTGGACTGGATTAAATGACCACTGCTCTTCCTAAAGACCTGGACTGGATTAAATGACCACTGCTCTTCCTAAAAACCTGGACTGGATTAAATGACCACTGCTTTTCCTACAGACCTGGACCAGATTAAATGACCACTGCTCTTCCTAAAGACCTGGACTGGATTAAATGACCACTGCTCTTCCTAAAAACCTGGACTGGATTAAATGACCACTGCTTTTCTACAGACCTGGACCAGATTAAATGACCACTGCTTTTCCTACAGACCTGGACCGGATAAAATGACCACTGCTCTTCCTAAAGACCTAGACTGGATTAAATGACCACTGCTTTTCCTGCAGACCTGGACTGGATTAAATGACCACTGCTTTTCCTACAGATTTTGACTGGATTAAATGACTGCTGCTTCTCCTACAGACCTGGATTGGATTAAATGACCACTGTTTTTCCTACAGATCTCAACCGGATTAAATGACCACTGCTCTTCCTACAGATGAGCCAAACTTTCTGCTTAAGATGTTGAGGTTTTGAGCTTGGATCTTGGCTAGCTTCCCAAGGGCATAACTGGACATTCCCTTGAAATCCCAGGATATCCCCATCTCCCCTCTGCCCACCTTCAGCTTGTAGGTCCTCAGTTCGTAGATATTAGGACCGGACCGGGGCAGAGGCTCGTTCCAAAAACTGAACTCCAGCAGCAGCTGATTCCTCCGGGAAAGTAGCATTTTGCTCCTCTCTTTCCTGAATTCCAAATATTCCTGCAAATAGGGAAGAGATAAAGGGTCAATTTCTAGTCCTCATGGTGGTCAAACTGAGTAGATGCACACATTAATAGAAAAAAGAGAGATCCATGTCATTGGGGCAGGGAATCCACTCCAGGTTTTGGATTTCTTGGCTGAAGCTTTCCAAGATGGCCATCTGTCGGGGATGCTTTGATTGGGAGTTCCTGCATGGCAGGGGGGTTGGACTGGATGGCCCTTGTGGTCTCTTCCAACTCTATGATTCTATGAAGATACTGAATATATATTGAGGGAACTAGAGATCCCAGAGCGCATACTTTGCTCCCACGTCCTTGAAGTTGTCTATCTATCTATAAGGCTATCTTTAAAATCCTAAATATAAAAAATCCGCTTTGTCCAGAACTTTTCCTGTTGAATTTACTACATAGGATTGAAGTTAAATCGGGGAAAAACTACTTTAAAATATTATTATACTTGATCTTAGCCAAAAGGCTGAGAAGCAGGAGAGACACCATGATCACAAAAATATTATTATATATGGTCACTGCAGCGAGGTTAGTATATGCTACTAAATGGAAAAACAAGGATATTCCTAAAATTGAGGGTTGGTTGGTAAAATTATATATATGATATGATAATCTTAGATAATTTAACAATTAAGGGGAGGTAAGATATATAATAATAATAATAATAATACTAATAATAATAATAATAATAAATTTTATTTGTAACCCGCCCCTCTGCAAAGCAATCGGGGCGGCATACAACAAGTTAAAATACAACAGTTAAAATCCAAATTCTTATTCCCTCCACCCATTACCCTCCCCCTTAAAACAGTATTAAAGCTAATAAAATTAAAATCTAGGTATAACGAATATAAGATATTAATGTCCCCAAAATATTAACTGTTATTATGTATTGCATTGGTTTGTTTTAACACGTAAGCCGCTCTGATTGCTATTATAGTAGAAAAGCAGGATACAAATACAAGTTTTATTTGTTATTTATTATGGTTAAAGAAGGGAAAATATCCAAGTCAGAAGAGGAGTGGATAGAAGTAAAATACATTTTTGGAAAGAAAACGGGGGGGGGAAATCTGCAGTTATATATTTTGAAAATTAAGAGAAGAGAAAGAACGTAGACATTGATATAGAAGTAGATAATGATTTCGACATAAATTCTTTATGGGGAGTTATGCCATATGAGAAAACAAATAGAGTCTGTTATAATATAAGTGGAAAGGAAAAAATATTTGAGATTGGGATATACCAGTACAAGAATAGGAAGTCACTAGGATGTACGGATTTTTTTTATGGATAATGTATATATATTATTATTGTTATTATTATTATTATTAGGAGTCTTTATACTCTGCTCTTCAGCCAAAAGGCTATCAGAGCAGATTACAAATGGTGTATGTCGCCACATTTTTGTACTCTTATATGTTTATGTCATGCATTTTATATATATATATATATGTCTTATGTGTTTTGAAAAGAATAACAATAAAAATAATTAAATAAATTTGTGGTGTGGGGAAGTCTCCGAACGGCTTCTTCACCTGGCAGCTTTCGGGGAAAGGTCAAACAACAGGATTTCGGATAATACCTGGTTCTGTTTCAATTTATTCATGCAGTCCATTAGAGCCGGATATCCGCCCGTAAATCGCCAGAGGTGCACTAGGAGGAGAAAAGGGAGAGGACTCAGCTTTCCCGCAAGAGACAAAATGGCCTCCCGAGATCTGGGAGTAAGACCCCCGGATCAACACCTTCGTTTGCACCTTGGTGTGCAACAACCAGGGCCATGCGACAGGGTGCCTGGAGCAGATAAACCCCCAAACCAGGTTTAACTGGCTTAAACAGGGGTAGGCAACCTTTTCCCCCCCTTTAAGGGCCAAGGAGGGACTTCAGCTCCCAGAAGCCTCAGCCATGTTGGCCTGTAATAGTCCCATGTTGGCCAATAGCTCCTGGGATTCTGGGAGCTGAAGTCCCTCGGCCCTTAAAGGGGAAAGGTTGCCTACCCCTGCTCTAGAGGATAAGACAGGGGTAGGCAACCTTTCCCCTTTAAGGGCCAAGGAGGGACTTCAGCTCCCAGAAGCCTCAGCCATGTTGACCAATAGTCCCATGTTGGCCAATAGCTCCTGGGATTCTGGGAGCTGAAGTCCCTCCTTGGCCCTTAAAGGGGAAAAAAGGTTGCCTACCCCTGGGCTTAAACCAGGTTGATGAAAACCATGGTTCAAACCAGGCTGGTGCAAACTGTGGCTCAAACCACATTGGCACAAACTATGGTTTTAAAACCACATTGGTGTAGACCATGGTTTGAACCAAGTTGTTGTAAACCATGGTTTGAACCAGGTTGGCATAAACTATGGTTTGAACCAGGTTCGTGTAAACCAGGGGTAGGCAACCTTTCCCCTTTAAGGGCCGAGGGACTTCAGCTCCCAGAATCCCAGGAGCTATTGGCCAACATGGGACTATTGGCCAACATGGCTGAGGCTTCTGGGAGCTGAAGTCGCTCAGCCCTTAAAGGAGAAAGGTTGCCTACCCCTGGTGTAAACCATGGTTTACATTAATCTGGTTCAAACCATGGTTTAAACCAGGTTGGTGTAAGCCATGCTTTAAACCAGATTAGTGCAAACTATGGTTTGAAGCAGATTGGTGTGAACCATGGTTTGAACTAGGTTGGCATAAACCATGGTTCAAACCAGGCTGGTGCAAACCATGGCTCAAACTACACTGGCATATGCTATGGTTTAAACCACACTAGCATAAACCATGGTTTGAACTAGGTTGGCATAAAACGTAGTTTAAACCAGGTTAGCACAAACTATGGTTTGAAGCAGGTTAGTGTAAACCATGGTTCAGGCCAGTACAAACCATGGTTTAAACCAGGTTGTTGTAAGCCATGTTTTAAACCAGGTTGGTGTCAACTGTGGTTTGAATCAGGTTTGTGCAAACCATAGTTCAGGCTGGTGCAAACCATGGTTTAAAGCAGGTTGGTGTAAAGCATGGCTTAAAACAGCATGGTGTCAACTACTGCTTAAACCAGGTTGGTGTAAACCCTGGTTTAAACGAGGTTGGTGCAAACCATGATTAAAACAAGGTTGAAGCTTACCCCATCCCACCCCTCACCTGCCTGGTCCTGCTCGCCATACCAGGTATTCCAGTTGCCAACCAGGTCACAAGGATAATCGGTATCTGAGTGAAGTTTCGGAAGAACCTGCTCCCTGAAAAGGAAGACATGGGTTCAAGAGTTGGAAGGGGACCCACTAGACCCATCCCCATAGACCCCCGGAGCGGTCGGTGTGTGTTAAGACACATACGTTAGGCTGTTATAAGCATCCAAGCACTCGGGTTTCACATTGTGGACTGAAACAAGAGAGAGAGAGAGTATTAAAACAAAGCTATATCTGCACCTCATTCCTGGGATTTATAGTTTTTGGGGAAGGATTTACACTGCAACAGGATGCCCATATGGACAACTTTGGATTTTGGAGTATTTCGGATAAGGAAGACCCCATCTGTATGCTCAGAAATGCAAACAGATGAATACTAGCTGTGGACGGCTTCCATAGGAACGGAATGGCAAATCTGTTCTGGCTTTTAATCCGAACTTTAAAGGAGTTCCTTGAGCCACAGATTCCTATCCTCAAAATTGGTTCAGGACTTGGATGGCTCCTATCAAGTTCTGATTGAAAATCGAAAGAGACATCCCACCCTCCCCAACTCTATGGTCAACATCTGCCATATGCTTCCCATGGAGCTGCGCTACAAATGCCTAGAGAAGTGTCCCGTCTGGGAATCGCTGGGTCCTCCACCACAACTCTATGGTCAACATCCGCTGGAAATTGACCATAGAGTTGTGCTGGTGGACCTACAAACACCTAGGGAAGTGTTCTCTCTAGGAATCTCTAGTCCTCCGCCACAACTCTATAGTCAACATCTGTTGGAGGATGACCATAGAGTTGCACTGGAGGACCCACAAGTGCCGAGAGAACTGTTCTCTCTAGTGCAACTCTATGGTCAACATCTTCTGGAAGTTGCGCCGAAGGACCCACAAGTGCTGAGAGAAGTGTTCTCTCTAGGTCCTCCAGTGCAACTCTATGGTCAACATCTGCAGGAAGTTGCGCCGAAGGACCCACAAGTGTCAGGAGAAGTGCCCTCTCTCTAGGTTTTCCAGCGCAACTTTTCGCGGACGCTAACCTGCGCTGGAGGACCTAGAAATTCCTAGAGAGGACCTCTTAATCAAAACCCGCAAACAATCACATCTGCAAAAGTCAAAGCCGCAAATGTGGAGGGAATGACCGTACTGCGGCCTTTTTTCGGCTTACACTGGATCTTGTAGAGGTGGTTGGTCTCTTTCTTGGAGAGGAGATTCGAATGCGCGTCTTTCCGGGGGTCGACTTTGTGGACGAAGAGGGAGCGGAACCAGCTGCTTTCGTTGTCTTTGGAGTAGTCCCTGCAAGAAGGCGGGACGTATTTTAAGCCCAAAATCGGCCGAGACACATTTTATTTTGTCATCTTGCCAAGCGGGTGCCGGGTTCGAAAGTCGCGAGGATTCGAACCTTGGTCCCTGGCTGCCCCCTTTGGCTTTTCCTACAAAAGGGGGAGGAAAAGCCTTGAAATGGATCATTTTCTGCCACAACAACATTGCAAAATAATTCTCTGCAGGAATATTTCTATTTTTTGGGGGGGTTGGGGTGGGGAAGGGATTTGTAGTTTTTTGAGCCACTGGGCTTTTCTCTTTCGGAGAGCTCTGGTGCTACTGCAAACTACGAATCCCAGCAATATTCCTATTTTGGGAGGACAGCGACAGGGATTTGTAGTTTTTGCAAGCCGTTTGTCCTGAGAGAGCTCCGGCGCCACGGCAAACTACAAATCCCAGCATCCCACAATGGTTAAAAGCAGTGTCAAACTGGATTATTTTCTGCCACAACAACCTTGCAAAGCAATTATCTGCAGGAATATTCCTATTTTTGGGGGGGACGACGACGACAGGGATTTGTAGTTTTTTGCGAGCCATTTGTCCTGAGAGAGCTCCGGTGCCATGGTAAACTACGAATCCCAGCATCCCACAACGGCTAAAAGTGGTGTCAAACTGGATTATTTTCTGCAGGAATATTCCTATTTTTGGGGATGACGACGACAGGGATTTGTAGTTTTTGCGAGCCATTTGTCCTGAGAGAGCTCCGGTGCCATGGTAAACTACGAATCCCAGCATCCCACAGTGGCTAAAAGCCGTGTCAAATTGGATTATTTTCTGCTAGAAAATTCCTATTTTGGGAGGTGATAGTGGTAGGGATATGTAGTTTTTTGAGCCACTGGGCCTTTCTCTTTCAGAGAGCTCCAGCACCACCGCAAACTACGTATCCCAGTAGTTTCAGAATAAGAGTCGGGCAGTGACCCTTAAAGGTCATCTAGTCCAAGCCGCTTTTTTGGGGCAACCTCTGTTGTTGTTGTTTTTTTTAAAGCCCCTCGAAGAAGGAGAACTACGTATCTCAGAGGTCTTTAAATTCCAATTAAAATTAAAAATTAAAAATAGGAAAAGTGGAGATTAAGATTATTTCTTCTCCCCAACTGACCGATGACCGGCCAGAGAGACCTTCGGCCCCGAAGCCGGTCACTCATTAACTCCAGGAGGGAGAAAGTAAACATCCCTTTGGAGGGAAAAACAAGCAAAAATTTGGGCTAAATGGTTTTTCCAAATTAAATACTTCCAGCTAATTAAGCTTTTTTTAAAAGCAGAGAGGTAATTAATAAGATGAGAGAGGAAGGAATATGGGCAGTAAACCATTAATTAATTATTATTTTTTAAAAAAATTTATTTGGACTCTAACTCCCAGCATCCCCACTGGCAGTAGAGTGAATGCCAGCCATGCAATCCTCTGGGTGGTATTTGGACTCTAACACCCAGCATCCACTTTGGCAGCAGAGCAGATGCCAGCCATGCAATCCTCTGGGTGGTATTTGGACTGCAACTCCCAGCAACCCCATTGGCAGCAGCCATGCAATCCTCCAAGTGGTACATGTTTGGACTGCACCTCCCAGCATCCCCTTTGGTAGCATGCAATACTCAGGGTGGTATTTGGACTCTAACACCCAGCATCCACTTTGGCAGCAGAGCAGATGCCAGCCATGCAATCCCCTGGGTGGTATTTGGACTCTAACACCCAGCATCCACTTTGGCAGCAGAGCAGATGCCAGCCATGCAATCCCCTGGGTGGTATTTGGACTCTAACACCCAGCATCCACTTTGGCAGCAGAGCAGATGCCAGCCATGCAATCCTCAGGGTGGTATTTGGACTCTAACACCCAGCATCCACTTTGGCAGCAGAGCAGATGCCAGCCATGCAATCCTCTGGGTGGTATTTGGACTCTAACACCCAGCATCCACTTTGGCAGCAGAGCAGATGCCAGCCATGCAATCCTCTGGGTGGTATTTGGACTGCAACTCCCAGCAACCCCATTGGCAGCAGCCATGCAATCCTCCAAGTGGTACATGTTTGGACTGCACCTCCCAGCATCCCCTTTGGTAGCATGCAATACTCAGGGTGGTATTTGGACTCTAACACCCAGCATCCACTTTGGCAGCAGAGCAGATGCCAGCCATGCAATCCCCTGGGTGGTATTTGGACTCTAACACCCAGCATCCACTTTGGCAGCAGAGCAGATGCCAGCCATGCAATCCCCTGGGTGGTATTTGGACTCTAACACCCAGCATCCACTTTGGCAGCAGAGCAGATGCCAGCCATGCAATCCTCAGGGTGGTATTTGGACTCTAACACCCAGCATCCACTTTGGCAGCAGAGCAGATGCCAGCCATGCAATCCTCTGGGTGGTATTTGGACTCTAACACCCAGCATCCACTTTGGCAGCAGAGCAGATGCCAGCCATGCAATCCTCTGGGTGGTATTTGGACTGCAACTCCCAGCAACCCCATTGGCAGCAGCCATGCAATCCTCCAAGTGGTACATGTTTGGACTGCACCTCCCAGCATCCCCTTTGGTAGCATGCAATACTCAGGGTGGTATTTGGACTCTAACACCCAGCATCCACTTTGGCAGCAGAGCAGATGCCAGCCATGCAATCCCCTGGGTGGTATTTGGACTCTAACACCCAGCATCCACTTTGGCAGCAGAGCAGATGCCAGCCATGCAATCCCCTGGGTGGTATTTGGACTCTAACACCCAGCATCCACTTTGGCAGCAGAGCAGATGCCAGCCATGCAATCCTCAGGGTGGTATTTGGACTCTAACACCCAGCATCCACTTTGGCAGCAGAGCAGATGCCAGCCATGCAATCCTCTGGGTGGTATTTGGACTCTAACACCCAGCATCCACTTTGGCAGCAGAGCAGATGCCAGCCATGCAATCCTCTGGGTGGTATTTGGACTGCAACTCCCAGCAACCCCATTGGCAGCAGCCATGCAATCCTCCAAGTGGTACATGTTTGGACTGCACCTCCCAGCATCCCCTTTGGTAGCATGCAATACTCAGGGTGGTATTTGGACTCTAACACCCAGCACCCTCATTTGCAGCAAGAGTGAACGCTAGCCATGCAATCCTCCAAGCGGTACATATTTGGACTGCAACTCCCAGCCTCCCCTTTTGGTAGCAGAGCAAATGCCAGCCATGCAATTCTCTGGATGGGTACATCTTTGGACTCTAACCCCCAGCATCCCCTTTGGCAGCAGAGCAAACGCTAGCCATTCAAGTGGTACATCTTTGGACTGCAACTCCCAGCATCCCCTTTGGCAGCAGAGCAAATGCTAGCCATGCAATCCTCAGGGTGGTATTTGGACTCCAACGCCCAGCATCCCCTTATTGCAATGGGTCTACTCTTGGCTTTTTGACACAGGAGTCAATCCCTTTATTGCAATGGGTCTACTTTCACTTTCTGGACACAGGAGCAAATCCCTTTATTGCAATGGGTCTACTCTGACTTCTTCGACACAGGAGCAAATCCCTTTATTGCAATGGGTCTACTCTTGCTTTCTCTACACGAGGAGTAAATCCCTTTATTGCAATGGGTCTACTCTGACTTCCTCGACACAGGAGCAAATCCCTTTATTGCAATGGGTCTACTCTGACTTTCTTGACACAGGAGTAAATCCCTTTATTGCAATGGGTCTACTCTGACTTCTTCGACACAGGAGTAAATCCTTTTATTGCAATGGGTCTACTTACTTATTGCAATGGATCTACTCTCATTTTCTCGACTCAGGAGCAAATCCCTTTATTGCAATGGGTCTACTCTGACTTCCTCGACACAGGAGTAAATCCCTTTATTGCAATGGGTCTACTCTGACTTCCTCGACACAGGAGCAAATCCCTTTATTGCAATGGGTCTACTCTTGCTTTCTCTACACGAGGAGTAAATCCCTTTATTGCAATGGGTCTACTCTTGCTTTCTCTACACGAGGAGTAAATCCCTTTATTGCAATGGGTCTACTTACTTATTGCAATGGGTCTACTCTGACTTCCTCGACACATGAGCAAATCCCTTTATTGCAATGGGTCTACTTTCACTTCCTCGACACAGGAGCAAATCCCTTTATTGCAATGGGTCTCCTCAGCTGGGGAGTTGCAAAAACCATTTGCTGCTGCAGTGCAATTGGGGAACCCTGCCGGGGGGGGCTAAATTGCAAAGGATTGCAAAGGGGGGGACCCCTTTTTGGCTCCTACCGGGCTCCGACGTGGCTCCAGGGGGCCAGGAAAGGGCCCCCCCTCCGCAGCACCCCCAGTTTTTGCAAGCCTCTGGCCGCCATCTTGGCTGGCTTGCTTTCCCAGAAGGCCAGGAAAGAGGCGGATCTTGGCTTCAGGTCTTGCAGAGGAGGCTCTGCCCACCCTAAAACCCATCCAGCCCCGAAAAGGAGGGATTGCAAGCTTGCAATAAAGTAATAAAACCAATTGCAACCTTGCAATACATAAATACAACCAATTGCAACCTTGCAGTAAATAAAAATCAACTGCAACCTTGCAATAAATAAATACAACCAATTGCAACCTTGCAGTAAATAAAAATCAACTGCAACCTTGCAATAAATAAATACAACCAATTGCAACCTTGCAGTAAATAAAAATCAACTGCAACCTTGCAATAAATAAATACAACCAATTGCAACCTTGCAGTAAATAAAAATCAATTCCAACCTTGCAATAAATAAATACAACCAATTGCAACCTTGCAGTAAATAAAAATCAACTGCAACCTTGCAATAAATAAATACAACCGATTGCAACCTTGCAGTAAATAAAAATCAGTTCCAACCTTGCAATAAATAAATACAACCAATTGCAGCCTTGCAGTAAATAAAAATCAACTGCAACCTTGCAATAAATAAATACAACCGATTGCAACCTTGCAGTAAATAAAAATCAATTGCAACTTTGCAATAACTCGATTTAAAAAAAAACAACTTGTAATAAATAAATACAATCCATTGCAACCTTGCAGTTAATAAAACCCAACTGCAACTTTTGCAATAAAGCGACAAAAACCTTGCAATAAATAAATACAACCGATTGCAACCTTGCAGTAAATAAAAACCAATTGCAACTTTTGCAATAAATCGATGAAAACCTTGCAATAAATCAATACAATCAATTGCAACCTTGTAGTAAATAAATAAATAAATAAAAATCAATTTTGGCAACCTTCCATAAAGATTAAAACAGGAAAGTTACTATGTTCCAGTGTTACATTTTTGCAATACTTGAGGAAGGAGGATATCCTTGATTATATCTTTCCTTCCTTCCATTCCTCCTTTCACTAGGAGGCGCCCAAGGTCCTCCAAACCCCTCTTGCCTTCGCCTCTACTGCTCTAAACAAAGGCAGGAGCCACTCTACCATTTACCTCTATGGTCTATGGGCCGGGATTTGAGGGGAGACAGATAACAAGACCCATTACAACACAATTCAGGTTCCTTGAGGGGGCTGAAGTGCGCGGGTACCCCAAAAATCACCACAAAAAAGACCCCAAAAACACCACTAAATCGGAAACACTCAAACTGGTGGAGGTTGAGGCCTAACAGTTCCGTTCTTTTTCACCTAACCCCCCCTCTTTGCCCCTCAAATGGCGGCCAGAGTTCGCATGGAAACCGGAAGTGTCTAAGAGATTTATATGTTTTCCAGCCTCTATACCATGGCTTCATAATTCTGAGGGAGGCGGCTCCGCCTTTTAAAGGGGCGTGGCCTCCCTCGGCCAATGGGAGCGGGGCGTGGCCAGGAGTGGCAGCTCAGGCTTCGGTGGCCGAGGTGAGGGGCAGATTATTATTATTATTTTTCCGGGGGGGGCGGGGGGAGCGTCGAACGTTGGCCTCCCCAGGCTGTTCCCTTTCCCCTCCCTCCGCTGCTCCCCTTTTTCCCGCCTTTTTTCTCCCCTATTTCCCCCTTTTTTGTGGGTTTGGGGCCCCAAAAGTTTTAATTAACGGTCTTTAGCCCCCAATTTTCCCCTCAAACAGCATTGGGGCACCCCTTCCCATGGCCATTCTGCTTCCTTTTCCAAAAGAAACGTTAAAAAAAGGCCTTAAAAACCATTAAAAACCTCCATGTTTTGCCTCCCCTGAGGTAAAATTTCCACAAAATTTACCTCCCCTGAGGTAAAATTTCCTTCTGCTCCAAATGATACTTGAATGCCTTGAGTTTGTCTCAGGATTTCTGACTGATTCACTGGTGTTTTTAAAACATTTTTTAAAAGAAATGTTTAAGTGCTTTTTAAACTTTGTATATATACAAAGTGCTTTTTAAACTTTGTATATATTTGTAGACATATGTAGACTATGTAGTTATATATATATATATATATATATATAGTCTACATATATACATATGTAGCCTACATATATATGCATATATATATATATATATATATATATACATACACATAGTCTGCATATATATATATATATATATATAGTCTACATATATATCCATATATGTATACATAGTCTACATATATGTGTGTGTGTATATATATATATATATATATATATATATATATAGTTTTTATTAATGTTTCCAACTCATAAACATGCAGTCTCAACATAACAAACAACGTTATCGTAAACATATAAGCAACATAATGCAAAAACAGGCAAACGTAATAAAATGTACCTTAAAAACAAAACATATACATTATGTTTAACATTCTTGCATTTGTCTCACTCTATACGTCAACAAATAAACATTACAGTTGTAACATTCAATTGATTGATTAGTTTTTATTGAGAGATTTTTAATTTGGAGGAACTGGAGATTGTTTCATTTGGAGGATTAGAAACTTTTAATTTAGGAAATTCCTTTTATATGCCATCCAATTTTATTCTGAGGAAAAGGGCTAACTCTAATGTCCGGACTCTCGAGTTTTGTCTTGGGGTTTCCGATTAATTGATTGATTAATTGGTTTGACTGCCTGATCGATTGATTCACTGACTGAGAGATTTTTATTTGGTGAAATTGGATATTTTTATTTGGGAGATTTATTTATATGCTGCCCAATTTTATTCAGAGGAAAAGGACTAACTTGAATATCTGGACTCTCGAGTTTGTCTCAGGGTTTCCGATCGATCGATTGATCGATTTGACTGGCTGGCTAATTGATCGAAAGAGATTTTTATTTGGGGAAATTAGAGACTTTTATTTGAGACAAACTCAAGACATTCAAGTTAGCCCTTTCCTACTAAATAAAATTGGGTTCTCCCCCCTCAAAACTTGTTTGTTGCATTCCCTTGTATTGCTATTATATTTTGGTAAGAGCAAATATTATCACATAAAGTGGTTTTCAATTGCTTTTTTTTATTAAGATTTTTAAAAAATTATTCTCTTTGGAGGCTGTCTTGGTTCTTACTCTGGGAGACATATATATGAATTAAATATATATGACATAAATGTTTTTAAAAATGGCTTTGTCTTTTAGGACCACCGCTGGAACACCGAGGGACTTCTTTTTCCCCATAGAAATCTCCATTTTGGATAATCGAAGTAACGTTGAGCCACTATTATTTGGAAAAGTTTTTGTCAGAACCAACAGTTCTGATTTTTGGTGCTCAATCAAGCTTTATATGTGAAACTAAAGGCTTTTATTGCATTTATTGTAGGCAAAACAAAACATATGTGAGTTCCTTATTTGCTTTTAATTTTGGACTAGTTTTGGACAACGTCGTATCTTCCCATCCATGGTAGTGGTCAAGACCTTCTTTGCCTGCTAGGAGGATCTCCATGGGTTTTATAGGTTTCTCTGGTCTGGCCTCCCTTAGGGCTATATCGGGGTACACCCAGACCCCATACTTCATCTCCACCAGTCCTCCCATTTGGCGCTTTTCCCTGGAATAGGACAATCCAGGTGTATCTTCCGGGTGAGGGTTACTTGGCGTAGGCCTCGCCATGGCGGGCGCCATTGCGTCGCGGATGAGCTTCAGCTCGCTGAAGAGGAAGCAGCCCAAAACCTTCACGGTCCGGATCATCACCATGGATGCCGAGATGGAGTTCAACTGTGAGGTAACGGTGGTGCCGGGTCTTTCTCCAAAGCAAGAGGAACCTTGTGGGATTCTGCAGCAAAGGAAGTTTGTGGAGCTAAAATGGCTTCGCTAGTCTTTGCTAAAGACACAGCATGAACTACAGGTTGAGTATCCCTTATCTGAAATGCTTGAGGCCAGAATTGTCTTGGTAGTTCCTTCACAGCTGCCACTCTAAGCAAGGTTAGCTGGTTTAAACCATGGTTTAAATCAGGTTGGTTTAAACCAGTAGTTCCCAAACTTCTGCCCTCCAGGTCTTTTGAACCTCAGCTCCCAAAAGCCCCCAGACAGCTTGGTCAACAGTCATGAATTCTGGGAGCTAAAGTCCGAAGCGTCAAGAGGACCAAAGTTTACAAAGCATTGGTTTAAACCATGAAACCTTGGTTTTATCCAGGTTGGTTCAACCCGTAGTTTCAACCAGGTTGGTTCAAACCATGGTTTTAAACAAGGTTGGTTTATTGTTTCAACTAGGCTGGTTCATGGCTTCAACCAGGTTGGTTCAAACCATGATTTCAGCCCCAGGCTGGTTCAAAATATGGTTTAAATCAATGTATTTTAACACTTCAGATAATAAGGTAGACCCAACCTGCATAATTTATATATGAAATATAAATGAATTTCGTGTTTAGTCTTGGGTCCCATCTCCAAGATATTTGGTTATATAGCTGCAAATATTCCAAATTCTGGAAAAATCCAAAATCCGAAACACTCTGGTCCTAAGAATTTTGGATAAAGGAGGCTCAAACTTTATTGTATTTTAATCTATGTAGTACTGCACCTAAAAGCTTGGGGAGAAGCAGGTAAGGCATGTTGTTGTTGCCTGGGAGTAAAAAATCCTTACTGATCTATTGAAAACCACCCATAAATTGACCCATAGATCCCAACCTGTCTTGCGAGAAATAATCCCGATTTTTCCGGACGCCACATTTCGGTTTCAGATGTGTGACTAAATGGATGTGCAAGATGTAGACCAGCAGAGGGAGCCAAGTACCAAGTCTATTGTGTGCCAGCATCTTTTACGAAAATTTTGGGCCAAGGCAAGCCAAGATGGATAAGAATCTCAAAGCACTCTGGAGACCATGAAGAATAAAATAAAATGTAGTGGGTCCTCCACATTCGCTGAGGTTAGGGACACAGGACTGCCGTGAATGCCTTTGACTTTTGTGGATTTGATTTTTCACTAATTTGATTAATATGTTCTCTCTAGGAATTTCTAGGTGAGACTCTATGGTCAACAATCGCCAAAAGTTACACTGGAGGACCTAGAGATTCCTAGAGAGAACAATCCTCTAAGCATTTTTAGGTCCTCCATCGCAATTCTATTGTCACCTTCTGGCCGATGTTGACTATAGAGTTGTGATGGAGGACATAGAGATTCCTGGAGAGAACAATCTTCTAAGCATTTGTAGATCCTCCATTACAATTCTATGATAAAATTCTGGCAGAGAGAGTGTGACTTGCCCAACATCACCCAGTGGGTTTCGTGGCCAAGCTGGAAATGCAACATTATCCTGGAAGTTTCCTGACGAGATTTGTTCCAGGGAGGTTTGCCATTGCCTTACCCTGAGGCTGAGAGAGTGTGACTCACCCACAGTAACCCAGTGGGTTCACATGGCTGAGCGTGAATCGAATCCTGGTCTCCAGAGTCACAGTCCAGTACGCCACCCTGGCTGCTATTCTTTATTCCTAATATTTCTTTATTTTTATAGTGGGCCCTCCACATTCGCTGAGGTTATGGGCCCAGGACCGCCATGAAGTGGAAAAACCGCTCTAGGAATCTCTAGGTCCTATAGTCAACTCTATAGACAACTCTATAGTCAACATCTGCAGAAGTTGACCATAGAATCACTCTGGAGGATGTATGGATGCCTAAAGCAATGTTTTCCCTAGTAATTTCTATGTCCTCCAGCGCAACTCTATGGTCAACATCCGGCAGTGTTGCGCTCGAGGACCTAGAGATTCCTAGAGAGGACATATTAACAAAATACGCAAATAAGCAAAAGTCAAAGGTGCAAATCTGGAGGGCCGAGGTATTCCTGCATGGCCCCTTGTGGTCTCTTCCAACTCTATGATCCTATTCCAGTGTTGTATTGCTGTCAACGCTTTAAACGTTGAGCTGTCTTGCAAAGGTTTGCCCTAAAAAAGCAGGATAAAAAGGAAACGAAGCAGAATAAATCGGCAAACAGTTCCCAGACACACGATTCTACTGTTTTCGGTTAATGGCCCTTTTCTTGTTTATTCCGGGAGAGTGTTTTCTTCCGTCGATCCCAATTCTTGAACGGAGCCTCCCTTGATCAACTGTAGCTTCACCTCTCTTAAATTACTTCTTGATGTCCCTCGCTTTCTGTGGCAGGTTCTTCCGTAAGCCCTGAGGAGGTGAACCGCGTCTCGTTTCGGTGTTAATTGGTGTCAGGCAGACTGTCGGCAAATAAATGAAGAGGAATAGTCCTCGTCTCAAAATGGAAGAAGGATCTACTTCTCAGGTGGAATTGGGTCGGCTTAGTTTAGAGTCTTCCGGTTGCGCTGAGCTTGGCTTTGATGGTTGGTCATCCATCACAAATGGTGTATATATATATATATATATATATCCGTCTCTGCTTGCAAGATCCTGTTTGATCTTGGAAGCTAAGCAGGGTCAGCCCTGGTTGATCCTTGGATGGGAGATTGCCAATGAATACCAGGTGCTATTGGCTGTATTTGAGAGGAAGGAACTGAGAGAACCACATCTGGGGATTCCTTGGCTAAGAAAAACCCACGAAATTCATGGTTTTGCCATGTCGACAGGTGTCTTAAAGGCATGTATAGATATACAAGACGCATATATACAGTCACCAAATTCCCACGCAGCTAAGTATGGTCCACCCTGGTTAGGATTTGGATGGAAGACACACAAGAAGCATCTATACAGTCCCCAAATTCCCATCCCAACTTGGAAGCTAAGCATGGTCAGCCCTGGTTAGGACTTGGATGGGAAACGCACAAGAAGCATCTGTACAGTCCCCAAATTCTCATCCCGTCTTGGAAGCTAAGCATGGCCAACCCTGGTTAGGACTTGGATGGGAGACACAGAAGACACATCTATACAGTCCCCAAATTCCCATCCCAACTTGGAAGTTAAGTATGGTCAACCCCAGTTAGGATTTGGATGGGAGACACAGAAGACACATCTATACAGTCCCCAAATTCCCATCCCAACTTGGAAGCTAAGCATGGTCAGCCTTGGTTAGGACTTGGATGGGAAACACAAGAAGCATCTATACAGTCCCCAAATTCTCATCCCAACTTGGAAACTAAGCACGGTCAGCCCTGGTTAGGACTCGGATGGGAGACCACCAAGGAATCCCAGGTGCTGTAGGCAATATTTTGGAAGAAGGAACTGGAAAAGCCACCTCTGGGGATCCCTTACCTAAGAAAAACCTGTGAAATTCATGGCTTCACCATGTGGACAGTTTCGGATTTTGGAATATTTCGGCAAGCTCCCCGCGATGCAAATTTAGGTCTGTCATTGGGTAGCTACCCAAGATTAAAAACTGTGGTCTTTTTCTTCTCCTCTGAGTCGCTTTCTGTCTGCTCCTTATTAATCTGTTTTGGTTCAGACCAGACAATGAAGGCGCACCTTTCCCATCTTTCCTGTCTCTTCTGAGGTTCAACAGAAATAGCTTTTAATTAAAAAGTCATTATCAAGTTGTCGCGGAGCAGAAGTAAATAAAAATAGCTTGTCACGGCTTCTGTGCGCGGCAGAATTAAGTGGCTCTTTTGGGGGGGAAATTGACATCTGTTTGTCGAAGAAAAACCGTGTGGTTCCTTCTGTTCACTCTCAGTATTTATAAAATATTGTGGCTCATCTACCTCCTGCTGCTAATGTTCGGCACAGTTATTAGCATCTTGCTATATACATATATGTGCTTTCCTAAAAACTATATAAACTCCTTTTGCAAAATGCTCCAGGCTCTTCCTGGGAAAGAGAATAGTTTCTTTCTGCCTCAGAAACCGTTAATTTTAAGCAAAAGCAAAATATAAACTAAAAAAAACACTACCACACCCTACCTTTGTTTTAACCGCTTGAAATTTATTCGAAATTTAGACTTTCTGTTTGCAAAGAAGTCCTGGCCTTTGTGCTTGTTTAGATCGAGGGTTGGCTAAGGTAGCACACAAGAGACTTTGGGGGACCCTAACCCTGTAAATCTCCCTGCAAAAACCCAAAACCGCAGACTTCAAGTCCGCGAGAACAAAGGGGTGACTGTAATACGATTGTCGAGTTGTGTCCGACTGAGGTTAATACTTATTATGAGATATTACGAAACGGACGCCGTGGCTGCCTAGCGCATTGCAAATGACTCCTGTTGCAGGTTAATAAATAATGTACACCTGGCTAATAGATTTTTCTCTTTTCTCCACCCCACGATCGGGACTTATCGTCTGGAGACCCGAGTCGGAAGTGGCCCGTTTTGCCAAATGGATGCCGCGGTGGTGCTGATGAATTGCAAATGCTCCCGCACTTAAGTAAAGGTCATAAATCCCAACCCCGCAAAACAACAGCCCCGTAAGTAGCATGCCTCCATATTTATAAGGGAGTTCATCCACAGTCCTACTCCGCCGAGGCTTGCAAATATATCTAACAAGCCATGTTAAGATAAGGCTAATGGGATATGACAGGGCCACCTCGGAGCGAACATCCATTTTCAATGGGTACGTCGGACGGGAGGGCGGCCGCGCCAAGCCCCATTACCCCCAGACGTTTTTAAATTATGGCTACCACTCTAATGCAGTTTTTATTTGGAGGATTTGGCATTATTATAGCGATCGATATTACGGCGGAGGAGGAACTTGGACGGCTTCGCGGCAACGGCGGTGACCTTCATCAAGATGCTCAGTCTTGTCACGGACGCCGCGAGACAGAAAACGTGGAGGTGGGCATTTTGGTTTGTATTCTCCGGTCAACTCGTTTTAGTTGTGACCCTCGTCGCCGTACGTCGTTCCAAGGACGCCCTTTTCGCACATTATGCGCAGGCATACCTGGGTATCTTTCTGTGGCGCTCGCAGAAACCGCAGGGAGCCGCAGACTGCCTTTTTTGTTTTAATTAAAACATTTTCTTACGCTCACCTTCCTCTGTGAGTTCAAGGTGGCAAAGCTTTGAATACTAAGGGACAGTAATAAAATAAAAAATACGTTACCGCAGCCATAAAACATGAAAGGGGCAGCAAGGGAAAAAACCAATATGAATAATTCAGGCAGCCATCAGAATTAACTTAACTGGCGTCTTAATGCTTAAAAGCACTTCTGGAAAGGAGCAGCCATTTTTTTTACTTGAAAATTGGAAGGTTTTAACCATCTTAAGGAAAGGAGAGAATGCAAGAATTTGGAAACGACTATTAAAAGGATTCGTGGTCCTGATTTCTGAGAATATTGAAACTGCACCGAATATTGAATATTCCCAGTATATTGAAACTCTACTTGAAGTATATGGGATAATCTGGTATATTGAGACTCTCCACCTGAAGTATATTGAATATTATGGATATATTGAATGCCCCACCTGGAGAATATGGAATAGTCTGGGTATATTGAAGCTCCACTTTAAGTATGTGGAATATTACGGGTATATTCCGACTCCACCTGAAGTATATGGAATATTCTGGGTATATTGAAACTGTACCTGAAGTATATGGGATATTCTGGGTACATTGAGACTCTCCACCTGAATTATATGGAATATTCTGGGTATATTGAAACTGCACCTGAAGTGTACAGAATATTCTGGGTATATTAAATCTCTACCTGAACTATATGGAATATTCTGGGTATATTGAGACTCTCCACCTGGACTATATGGAATATTCTGGGTATACTGAAAGTACACCTGAAATATATTGAATATTCTGGGTATATTGAAACTCCCACTTAAGTATATGGAATATTATGGGTATATTCAGACTCTCCACCTGAATTATATGGAATATTCTGGGTATATTGAAACTGCACCTGAAATATACTGAATATTCTGGGTATATTGAATCTCTACCTGAACTATATGGAATATTCTGGGTATATTGAAAGTACACCTGAAATATATTGAATATTCTGGGTATATTGAAACACCCACTTAAGTATATGGAATATTATGGGTATATTCAGACTCTCCACCTGAATTATATGGAATATTCTGGGTATATTGAAACTGCATCTGAAGTATACTGAATATTCTGGGTATGTTGAAACCCCACCTGACTATTGATGGTCTCCCTCCTGAAAAATAGACAAGTTCACATAGGAGAAGAACCAGAGCAAAACACAGACACGTTCATATGAATTTAAAAGCAATTAAAATCATCTAGTTAAAGAACTAAGATCAGACATAGTTGGTATTTGTTCGTTCTTTGCAAGAAATTGGGTTGAATTCCTTTCTTTCGATGCACATCGGTTCAGCAATTAACCGTGCAAACTTAATCCAGATTGTGGATTGAGGACAAGGACTTGTGCATGGTGTAGTCGTGCTTTGCGTATTGGAGCAGGACCAGGGTTCAAATCCTTGGGCAAGAAGTCACACACTCTCAGCCTCAGAGGAAGGCAAAGGCAAGTCCCCTTCCGAACAAATCTCTGCAAGAACCACAACGGGCGGCACTATTTTTAAAACAATTTTGTTAAACCCTCTCCTGCAGTGCGAAAGGGAAAAAAGAAAGCCGATCGCTCAGCCCAGCGTTGGAAAACATTTGGAGGAATTCATCGGAGGCTTACATAACCCTGCGGATCATTTGCAGTCTGCAGACAGACAACGGGTTTGAACTCCGGCGGCGAGGGAGGAAGGACTCCGTGTCTTTTGTAGTCAATAAAACGCAGCTGGAGTTTGGAGGAAACGCACCGGATCTGCATTTGTGGATGAAAGAGTGCGGCCGAATCTAGGGCTCGTTCCCACTTACATTTAAATCAGTTCGCGGTTCGCTTTGACGCCGGGTCGGTGAATCGATTCGTTGATGCGTAGTTCCCACTATGGAAGCGGATTTCCCCCCCCCCCCCAATAATCGTATGCGTTCCTATCTTTTGTGACACGCTCATCTATGCCCAAGAGGAAACCGAATGAGGGACCCTTCCGCCTTCCAAACCGCTTCTTTTCAAAAGAACCGCTTTTCGATCCGTCTTCAAATAGAGCGAGGGTTTTTTGGCGTTTGTCTCCCTTCAATTTGACTTCAATCGATCGCAGTCGCGTCTGAACCCCTTTCAAGTGTAAACGACGCACATATAAATCGGATCAGCGATTCGGTTTATATCATAGTGGGAACCGGCCCCTAGAGTCCTAGAGTTGGAAGGGATCCCTCAAAGGTCATCCAGTCCAACCCCCTTCTGCCATGCAGGAATGCATAGGAGCCTAGAGTTGGAAGGGACCCCCAAGGGCCATCCAGTCCAAGCCCCTTCTTCTGCCATGGAGGAATACATAGGATCCTAGCGTTGGAAGGGACCCCCAAGCGCCATCCAGTCCGACCCCATTTTGCCATGTAGGAATACATAGGATCCTAGAGTTGGAAGAGACCCCAAGGGGCCATCCAGTCGGACCCCTTTCTTCTGCCATGCAGGAATACATAGGATCCTAGAGTTGGAAGAGACCCCCAAGGGCCATTCAGTCCAACCCTCTTCTTCTGCCATGAAGGAATACATAGGATCCTAGAGTTGGATCCTATGTATCCAGGGACCATCTAGTCCAACCCCCTTCTGCCATGAAGGAATACATAGGATCCTAGAGTTATATGGGTCCCCCAAGGGCCATCCAGTCCAACCCCTTTCTTCTGCCATGGAGGAATACATAGGATCCTAGAGTTGGAAGGGATCCCTAAAGGCCATCTATTTGAACTCCCTTCTGCCATACAGCAATACCTAGGATCCTAGAGTTGGAAGAGGAACCCCCAAGGGCCATCCAGTCCAACCCTCTTCTGCTATGAAGGAATATATAGGATCCTAGAATCGGAAGGGATCCCAGGGGTCATCCAGTCAAACTCCCTTTTGCCATGCAGGGATACACAGAATCCTAGAGATGGAAGGGACCCCAAGGATTTAGACGAAAACTTATGTTTAGACTAGAGCTCTGTTCTTCTTCCAACATCCTTCTGTAATTTCTCTGTGGTTTTTTTTTCCTTGGCCACAATCAGAGTCACACAGAAACCAAACATGGTTCGAGAACAGTTCTGCCTAACAGTCTTTTCTCTGCTGCAGGTAAAATGGAAAGGGAAGGACCTCTTTGACCTGGTTTGCCGGACGCTTGGACTCCGTGAAACATGGTTCTTTGGCCTCCAGTACATGATCAAGGACACGATGGCCTGGCTCAAGATGGACAAGAAGGTAAGGACATGGCTTTGCCTTGGCACAGGTTTTGCTGACCCATGGGCTCAGATCACCTGAGGATTAGTTTTTCCAGCTAAGTGGGTGGGAACCTGGCTGGTGCCTGGATGGGAGCCTCCCCCTCAATCTGCTCTGAGCATCTGGAAGGCATAAAATTGGGAAGGCAATACTAAAATATATAACTAAGCTGGGCTCTCAATGGAAGTTGCGGTTCACCACATCTGGAGGGCACAAGGTTGAGGAAGGCAATACTAAAATATACAATTAAGCAGGGTCCTCCCTGGGAGTTGCAATCCAACACATCTGCACAAGGTAGTACTAAAATACATAATTAACCAGGACTCTCGCTGGGAATTCTGGTCCAACTCATATATACAAGGTTGGGAAAGACAATACTAAAATATTTAATTAATCAGGGTCCTCCATGTGAGTTGTAGTCCAGCACATCTGCACAAGATTGGGGAAGGCAATACTAAAATATATAGGAAGGCAGTACTAAAATACATACTTAACCAGGGCAATCCCTGGGAGTTGTAGTTCACTACATCTGAAGGGCACAAGGAGGTTGTAGGCGGCACTAAAAATATATAATTAAGCAGTACCATCCCATTTTATTTCCAGTATTTAAATGTATGTAACTCTACCTGTAACATGAGTTTCCAATTTCAAATTAATCTAGAAGCAGACAGAGTCGATATTAGACGGTTATTACAGTACGAGTTCCTTTTAAAGATTTATAACGGTGCCATCAAACGGAATAATACACACTTGAAAATGCAAAAATGTTTTACAGCACTTGACCATGATAAAGATGAGTTCCCCAGAATGGCTTGTTTTAGTGTCCTATTCAAGAAGAGGATACTTCTTGTCTTAATAATGTTTATTTAGCTTGATCCCTTTGACTCAGAAGGACAACCCAGTGAATTTGAGGATCACCGCTTCTAATATTGGGTTTAAAAGCGGCTGTTTAGTTAGCCTTGGAGCTCAAGTGCAATGTTGGGAAAGTAAGTGGCTGGAATTGGAATTTATATTTTGTAATCTGTTTCATAGCAGCTGAATTCCGGTGACATATATCCATTGATTTTGCAAACGATTTTGCTAAGAAAATGCTTCATTAGCAACCCAGAGGGCAAAACCACACCATGATAAGAAAAGAAAAATGTTACACTGGTTGTCAGAAATACAGTGGGATCTCCACATTTGCTGAAGTTAGGGGCACAGGACCCCCTTGAAAGTGGAGAAAATGCAAATATAAAAAACAAAGCAAAATTTATTTCACCCAAAATAACACCTCTCCAGGAATCTCTAGGTCTATGGTCAACTCTATGGTCAACATCTGACAAACACTGACCACAGAATTGCATTGGAGGACCGACACTGTGGCTGTTCAGCCATTCCTCTAAAGCACTTATTCCCAAATTCTGACCTTTGAGGTGTTTTGGACTTACTGACTCCCTTAACATTGGGACAAGATGGCTGAGGATGCTGGCTGCTAAACACCTGGAGGACCAGAGTTTGGGAATTTCAATTACCAGCTCAAGCTGTCAAACCCACCTTGGGCAAGTCACACACTCTCAGCTCAGGGGAAGGCAATGGCAAACTTCCTCTGAACAAATCTTGCCAAGAAAACAGCACCATAAGTCAAAAATGACTTGAAGGTACACAGCAACGGAGTGTAGGTTTGGGGGGAAGACCTGTTTTGGGAATTGTGGTTTAGCATCTTCCTCCCATCTGCTGCTCCTCACCTTAAAAGACCTCCATACTTGGCATCAGGAACCTAAGGAGCAGCATCCAAAGAGGCAAAACTGGTGGCATTTGGAGCGATCAAATGACAATCTGATTTTTTCAGGTATTGGACCATGACGTCCCAAAGGAGGAGCCGGTCACTTTTCACTTCCTGGCCAAGTTTTACCCAGAGAATGCAGAAGAGGAGCTGGTCCAGGAGATCACGCAACATTTATTCTTCCTTCAGGTACATCTAGTACTTACTTAAGGTGCATACTTCAGGTACATACTTTATACATACATACCGGTATACATACTTCAGGTACACATTTTAGTTATTTATTTATACAATTGGTACCCCACTCTTCTCCCTCCAAATTTTAGCCACCAAGATTCCAGGAAAGGGTGTTCACCCATTTTTGCCAGAAAATAGACAGTCTAATGGAGGTGAAGTCACATATCTTCTGTGCCTTATATCAATAAGTCTTCTTTGCATAATTTACAAGCTGCATGTTTTAGAGCAGGGATGAGGAATGTAAGGCCCGTAAAGTTTTGGACCTCAAGTCTCATCAGCCTCAGCCAGTGTTGGTCAGGAACTGCTGGGAGTTGTCGTCTATAACATCTGGAAAGCACCTGGAAAGCTGTCCGTCTTAAGCCTTGCAGCGTAAGAACTGTAATTGAAAATTAATCTGGCAGGCAGCGGCTGTTAGAGCAAACAGTGGCCATCTGCTGAGGCTGCCATTCTTAGCAGTTTTTATCTCTCCCTGGTTGGCATTCTTCCTTTTTTCCAGGTCAAGAAGCAGATCTTGGATGAGAAGATCTATTGTCCCCCAGAGGCATCTGTCCTTCTTGCCTCCTATGCAGTCCAAGCCAAGGTAAGGACAGGAATATATCCCAGGGCTTTAACTCCCGGTCTCTGCTGGATTTCACCCTGGCTTCCTTTATTTGCCATTTATAAAGCTGCTCACATTGACTTAAGGGCTGTATACAGCTCCTGTATACAGCTCTTGTTCCCTTAGAGCACTGGCTCCCAAACTTTGGCCCTCCAGATTATTTTGGACCATAATTTCTGACTGCTTGCCAAGTTTGTTAGGGCTTCTGCACTGCAGAAGTAATCCAGTTTGACACCACTTTAACTGCCATGTCTCAATGCTGCTGCATTTGGGGACTGTAGTTTTGTGACACATTTAGCTTTCTTTGTCAGAGAGCTCTGTTGCCACAACAGCCTATGAACCCCATAATCCCATCGCACTGAGCCATGACTGTTAAAGTGGTGTCAAACTGGATTATTCCTGCAGTGCAGAGGCAGCTTTGAAGTCCAAAACACCTGGAGGAGTAAAGTTTGGGAATCACTGTCCTAGAGTCTTTTGAGTGTATGTATAATATTTATATTGATATATTTGTGTCCATCAATATAAGGAATATCAGCAGTCTTAAGATATGCAGACGACACCATACTACTAGCAGAAAACATCACAGACTTGGAACAATCACTGAAGAAAGTCAAAGAACGAGTAGTGAAGATATGCAGACGACACCATACTACTAGCAGAAAACATCACAGACTTGGAACAATCACTGAAGAAAGTCAAAGAACGAGTAGTGAAGATATGTAGATGACACCATACTACTAGCAGAAGGCATCACAGACTTGGAACAATCACTAAAGAAAGTCAAAGTAGAAGGTGTAATGGCATTAAGTTAATGTTGAACTTAAAACAAAAGTAATGGCCCCAGAGGTGTCAACCCAGAAAATGAGGAAATTGAAATAGTGGAAGATATCCAAGATACCTTGGATCAAACATAGATCAGAACCGAGGCTGCGATCAAGAAATCAGAAGAAGCTTAGGAATGGGAAGGGCAGCTATGAAAGAACCAGACACGATCTTAAAGTGTAAGGATATACAGCTGAACACTAAAGTTAGGATTGTCCGAGCCATTGTATTTCCCATCAGGTGAGAGCTGGATAGTGAAGAAAACGGATAGGAAGAAAATCGATTCATTTGAGATGTGATGCTGGAGAAGAGGATACCACAGATGGCCAAAAAGACAAATGAGTGGATCCTGGAACAGATCAACCCTGGAAGCCAAGATGACTAAATTGAGGCTGTCGTACTTTGGTCACATCATGAGAAGGCATGAATATTCATTAGAAAAGACAATAATGCTAGGAAAGGTAGAGGGAAGTAGAAAGAGAAGAAGACCGCATGCCAGATGGATGGACTCTGTTAAGAAGGTATGAATTTGTAGGACCTGAGCAGAGCAGTGGAGGACGGGGGTCTCATTCGACGTCTCATTCGATTTGAAGGGCAGTTGACAGCAACAACAATTTATGCGGTAATTTTTTGCCTCTTGTGTGGAAGGTGTATACTTGAGAGATGTTTTATTGGGTTTTGGGGGGCATGACAGCAGGTAGCTCACATTGCAATCCTTCTCCAGGAACTGGCATGAGGTTTTCCATCAATGAGACTTTCTTGACCTTCTCTGTTTGGGTAGGTTTGGAGGATCTCTTAGTTAATCCTCTTTACCCACCGTTCACATCTCCCCTCACCTCTGATGGTCTTGCTTCTCCTCCGCCTCTTGCGTCACTTTGCTTTTGTTTGGGCGAACAAACAACAAAAAAAAGCGGCAATTGTGAGATGAAATTTGGAACATAAATATTGATCAACGATTTATTTTTAACGAGCGGCGCGTTCTCTCGCTGTTCCTTGCGAGCGGTGACTAATGCGCCTTCTTCTTTTCTCTCCGAACGGCGGCGTGCCATTTAGGAAGCCGAGGAGTCTCTCTGTAAGTGTTTACACAGAAGAAGAGAGTATTGTGTGGAAAGTACGCGCACACACACACCTTGAGTGCCAACTTGCCATTAGTCTGCGTGGGTGAGGGTCACACGTTTGCGGTCTGTACATTGCCTTCTTGAACAAGCATCAACGAGAAGGATTTGGATTTTAAAAATGGCTTTGGAGAGCAGGCTTGGCTTACTCTTCCACAGAAACCGTAAGGTTACACAAGGCGCCTTCTCCCTCTCTTCACGCGCCCACCTTGCGTTTCATCGGCTGGCCATATGGCAGTATGATATTGTCACTCTCGTCCTTGAGAAACAGGAGGCAGAGTGGGTCAATAAATCTGCTTTCCAGCCGTGAACGCCTCCTTGCTCCTCCGCCAAGCACCTGCGCCCTGCATGCTCAATGCAAAAAGTGTGCTTTTCCTCGGCTGGTGCCTCTTGCGAATGCCCAGAAAGCCCAGCACAAAGGGGAGGAAGAGGTCTCTTGAGGCAGGGAAAGCAGGCATCAGCAACTACAAGCTCACTACTATATCCAGATGGTAACTGTGTTGGCCATGGAGAAATGTAAAGTAGGCAGAAAAAAATGAAATGCACAGATATAGGATGAGGGACACCTGACTTACCAAGACTCCATGTGAAAGGGATTTAGGAGTCCTAGTGGACCACAAGTTGGACATGAGTCAACAGTGTGACGTGGCAGCTAGAAAGGCTAATCCGATTCTAGACTGCATCAATAGGCGTATAGTATCTAGATCAGTGATGGCGAACCTTTTAGAGACTGAGGGGGGTTGCAGACTGCCAGAAATAGTGCAAATTGAGTCCACTTTTAGGGTTAAGGTTAGGGAATCATGGGAACTGTAGTTTATTGTGGCACCAGAGCTCTCTGACAGAGAAGGCTCAATGTCTCAGAAAAATACACAATTCCCATGATTCCCTAGCACTAACCCTAACCCTAAAAGTGGACTCAATTTGCACTATTTCTGGGAGTCTGCAACCCCCCTGAGTGCCCAAACTGCAACCCAAAACTCACTTATTAATCGGAAAGTGCCACATCCCTCTGGCTTTCTGATAACAAACTCTGGCAAATTCTGTATTGGGACGATGGCACGAGTGCCAACGGAGAGGGCTCAGAGTGCCACCTCTGGCACGCGTGCCATAGGTTTGCCATCACTGATCTAGATCAAGGGAAGTCATCCTCAGGGAGAGGCGGGAAAATATAAATAAAAACGATGATGATGATGATGATGATGATGATGATGCCACTGTATTCTGCTTTAGTCAAACCTCACCTTTCCAGTTCTGAGCACCACAATTCAAGAAGGATGTTGAGAAGCTGGAGCGTGTCCAAAGGAAGGTGACCAAAATGGTGAAGGATCCGGAAACCATGAAGCCCTGTGAGGAGAGACTTAGGGAGCTGGGTTTTGACACGATTAATAGGGGATATTAATAGGGGGATTAATAGGGGATATGATAGACGATTAATAGGGGATATGGTAGACGATTAATAGGGGATATGATAGCCCTCTTTAAATATTTGAAGGGCTGTCACACTGAGGATGGAGCAAGCTTGTTTTCTGCTGCTCCAGAGACTAGGACACAAAACAATGGATCTTTTAGGAAAAGAGATCCCACCTAAATATTAGGAGGAACTTCCTGACAATAAGAGCTGTTCAACAGTGGAAGATGCTGCCTTGGATTATGGTGGAGTCTCTTCCTTTGGAGGACTTTAAACAGAGGCCGGGTGGCCATTTTTTGCCTCCTTTACAGATCTTCAGGAGGGCCATACGTGGAAATATCTGGAAGAGGATCTTCTCGGCTGCGGCTGGTGGAAAAGATCGGCTGAATGCACATTTCTCCAAATGGGTCGGATCCTCATTTCACCTTTTCGCCACCCTGCATTGAAACGTCAGCTGGTCTTTTAAAAAGAACAGGTGTCTTTTTCCGCAAAGCCATAAAAACACCAATTCGGAATATGAGTCACCATCATTGCAAGCGATTCTCCTGGTTCCGGTCTCTTGGATTTTTGTAGGGTCCCGTCTCCCGTCCGACGGCGCTCCTCCCCTCCTCCCCGTTATTTGTTATTTCCAGAACTAATAACGGCTTGCGCATCCTGAATATCAATGTGAACAAATTTATTTGGTACCAGGAAACCAGATGTCTGGGAGACAATCTACAAGTATAAACACAAACATGAATCAGTGTTCGTTCGAGAAGAACCGCTTTCCCCGACGCATTTAGAAAACCTGATTTAATTGAAAGGCTGGGCGCGCGTTTCTCTCCTTTAAATGCGTTGCCACCTTACTCAAACCAATATTTCTTGAAGCGGGGATGCTATTCTTCATTTCCTTTAACCCCAAATTTGAGTCCCAATTTCTCATCCAAGTCTGGGCTTGTTAAATCACTCCGTCAATATTTTTTGTGCGCCTGGCGGACGGCTAAGTGAGGCTGGCGGCCGATTTAAAGATTATTCTTTCTGTTTGGGCTTTTCATTCATCATTTAAACTTGAACTGTTGGAGGAGATAAGTGAAGGTGCCCTTATGGCGGTAATTTCTCTTTTAAGTGAAGCAATTTGGAAGAAAGCTCCCTTTTTGTTAGATTTACGAACAGAGACACAGAAAAGGTTCCATATTGCCCCTTTGTATGGAAAGCTACAAGTACATCTACACTGTAGAAATAATGCTTTAACTGCCATGGCTCCATACTACAGGATCCTGGGATTTGTAGATTATTGTGGCCCCAATGACTCCTTGACCCCTTCTGCCATGCAGGAATACAGAGGATCCTAGAGTTGGAAGGGACCCCCAAGGGCCATCCAGTCCAACCCTCTTCTTCTGCCATGGAGGAATACATAGGATCCTAGAGTTGGAAGGGACCCCCAAGGGCCATCCAGTCCAACCCTCTTCTTCTGCCATGGAGGAAGACATAGGATCCTAGAGTTGGAAGGGACCTCCAAAGGCCATCCAGTCCAACCCTCTTCTTCTGCCATGGAGGAATACATAGGATCCTAGAGTTGGAAGGGACCCCCAAGGGCCATCTAGTCCAACCCTCTTCTTCTGCCATGCAGGAATACAGAGGATCCTAGAGTTGGAAGGGACCCCCAAGGGCCATCCAGTCCAACCCTCTTCTTCTGCCATGGAGGAATACATAGGATCCTAGAGTTGGAAGGGACCCCCAAGGGCCATCTAGTCCAACCCTCTTCTTCTGCCATGCAGGAATACAGAGGATCCTAGAGTTGGAAGGGACCCCCAAGGGCCATCCAGTCCAACCCTCTTCTTCTGCCATGGAGGAATACATAGGATCCTAGAGTTGGAAGGGACCCCCAAGGGCCATCCAGTCCAACCCTCTTCTTCTGCCATGGAGGAATGCATAGGATCCTAGAGATGGAAGGGATCCCCAAAGGCCATCCAGTCCAACCTCCTTCTGCCATGCAGGAATTGCTCCAAGTCCTATTCTCTGGAGCAGCAGAGTACAAGCTTGCTCCATCCTTACTGTGACACCTCTTCAGATACAAGGCTATCATATCACCTCTTAACCTTCTCTTCTCCATGCTAAGCATACCCAGCTCCCTAAGTCTTTCCTCATAGGGCTACATGGTTTCCAGACCCTTCACCATCTTGGGTCACCTTCCTCTGGACAGAAGTCCAGCTTCTCAACGTCCTTTTTGAATTGTGGTGCCCAGAACTGGACACAGTATTCCAGGTGAGGCTGGACCAAAGCAGAATAGAGTAGCACTATGACTTCCCTTCATCTACACACTATATTTCTATTGCTGCCTGAATCGCATTGGCCTTTTTAGCTGCTGCATCACACTGCTGACTCATGTTCAGCTTGTGATCTACAAGGACTCCTGGGTCCCTTTCACATGTTGTCTCATTAAGTGTCTCCCATCCTATACCTATGCATTTCAATTATTATTTTTTCTGCCTAAGAGTAGTATCTTACATTTCTCTGTGTTGAATGAAATTCATTTTGTTAGTTTTGTCCCAGCTCTCTAATCTATTAAGTCATTTTGAATTTTGACCCTCTCCCCTGGGTTAGATTAGCTACTCTGTGCAGATTTGATAAGCATGCCCTCTATTCTTTTGTCCAAGTTGTTGATAAAGACTGGACACAGGACTGACCCCTGTGGCATCTCACTGGTCACTTCTCTACAAGATGAAGAAGAGGAGCCATTGCTGAGCATCCTTTGGGTTCGGCCGGTCAACTAATTATTACAAATCCATTTAACAGTTGCGTTGTCTGAACCACATTTTACTAGAGGACCTTATCAAAGGCCCTACTGAAATCAAGATATGCTATATCTTCTTCGTTGCAAATTTGCAAAAGCAACCAGATGCATCGCCTATCCCATTATCCAAGTCACTGATTTGCAGGACGTCATCTCTGAGGCTCGTATTGCCAGACCCCTCTGGAAACATCGTTTTGGGAGATTCAGGCCAAGAAAGGGACTTTTCCGAGATTCAGCTTTTGCCGCTAAATACCGGACCTTCCTTCTGGTTCTCTCTCTCTCTGCATGCAGCGGCTTTCTCTGTAACTTTTATCTCCCGATTTGACAGACAGATCAATTAACCATGATGGGCGGCCGGGGATGAGGGCAATTTCGAAGTAATGAGGATGACAGCTGCCGAAAACGGCACCAGCCAGATGTTGAATAGCACTGGACACAAGAGTGACCCCTGTGGCACCCCACTGGTCACTTCTGTCCAGGATGAAAAAGAGGAACATCTTTTGGGTTCAACCGGTCAACCAATTACAAATCCGTTTAACAGTTGCCGTTGTCTAGGCCACATTTTACGAGCTTGTTTGCAAGAATATTTCCAAGAATATTTCACCATGGAGGTGGAAGATCATTTGTAGGAAGGCACATCTTTTGGCTTTATAGGTCAGCGGGGACATTGCAAATCCTACACAGACAGCCAAGATTGAATCAAAATCTTTCCGGTACATACCACATCACCCTCAGCCCTTTTCCATGCCAGGCGTGAGACAGGTAGCAGTTGCCCCGAATGACTAATTTCCCCAATAAATTAGGTTTCCTGTTAGTTGAAGGGTATCGGCACAAAATGACGGATCGTTTCATGGACTCGGCAGATTGGATGCCATTAAGTAAAAGGTAAGAACGCTTTTGGCAGCCGGTCAGATTTCTGTCTGAATAGTTTGCGACTCCGCATCTAAATCTTGCTTTGTCAGGAAAGTCCTTTTTGTGGCTCTGGGCAAATGCATTAACTGGGAGCCGAGTGCGAGGGGTCCAGCGCAGTTGCCCTTTGGGTTTCTGTGTAAACCAAACCAAGGGGTTATTTTCTTTGAACCACAAGACCACTACTGAAAATGTCGAGGTCCTACCTGAGACTGTTGAACAGCTTTACCCAAATCTAGATTTCAGACTAAAATACAGTGAGTCCTCCACATTTGCTGGGGTTAGGGGCACAAGACCCCCGTGAAAGTGGAAAAAACCCAAATTAAAAGAAAATTACCCAAGAGAAACACCTCTCTAGGAATCTCTAGATCCTTAAGTGCAGATCTATGGTCAACATCTGCCAGATGCTGACCATAGAAATGTGCTGGAGGACCTACAGATACCTAGATGCATGCTCTCTCTAGGAATTTCTAGATCCTCCAGCGAAACTCTATGGTCAACATCTGCCAGACTATAGAAATGTGCTGGAGGACCTACAGATACTTAGAGAAATGCTGTGTCTAGGAATCTCTAGGTCCTCCAGCACATCTCTATGATCAACCATCTGCCAGATGCTGACCATAGAAATGCGCTGGAGGACTTACAAATACCTAGATGAATGGTCTCTCTAGGAATCTCTAGGAATCTTTCAGCCCAGCTGTATGGTCAACATCTGCCAGACTATAGAATTTATTTATTTATTTCATTTATTTCATTTATATATTGCCTTTCTCCCCGGAGGGATCCAAGGCGGCTCACAGATAAAACATTTAAAATCTCAATAAAATTCCAAAGAATTAAAACATCTACACCCGGTATAAAATCTCATGAAATATACAAATGTGCTGGAGGACCTACAAATACCTAGATGAATGCTTTGTCTAGGAATCTCTAGGTCTTCCAGTGCAACCTCTGGCAGACGTTGACCATAGAGTCATGCTGGAGGACCAAGGAATTTCCAGAGAGAACATATTAATTAAACCAATGAGTAATCATATCTGCATATGTGGAGAAACAAAGAGAGTGTATTGACCCCACCAAGTGGGACCGCTCGATTTTGCCTCAAGTAGAAGCGTGAATGGTCAGATGCAAACCCACAAATCCCTTTGTCTTTGCAGTATGGAGATTACGACCCCACCGTTCACAAGCGTGGCTTCCTGGCCCAGGAGGAGCTGCTTCCGAAAAGGGTAAGGACCTCACCTGCTTGCTTGTTTGTGGACTTGGGGGGGCCAAACTCAAGACAACCCAACAAGTGAACTAAACATCCCCCTTTTGTGTCCGTCTTCCAGGTGATAAACCTGTACCAGATGACCCCAGAAATGTGGGAAGAAAGGATCACAGCCTGGTACGGCCAACACCGAGGAAGGGCCAGGTGAGTCTGGGGAAAGCCTCCATGTCTAGGGAAAGCCACATGTCCCAGCTTTCCGTAGGATGGAGCCACAACAGTTAGCCGTGTCAAACTGCGTTAATTCTGCAGCGCGGTGTAGTAAAATGGTGTCCCTTACATAAAATGGCAAGATCAAGGTTTGTGCTTTTTGGAGCAACTTTCTCCTCCTCGTTCATTTTACAACTTTTTCCTCCTGGTTCATTTGGCAGGGACGAAGCCGAGATGGAGTACCTCAAGATCGCTCAGGACCTCGAGATGTATGGGGTGAACTACTTTGCAATTCGGGTAAGGTTCCTCCTCGGTTTGCATTGCGCTTCTAGAGAGCGTCGGCGAAGGGTACAGTTGGCCCTCCACCTTTGTGCCTTTGACATTTGCAGATTTGATTATTTGCACTTTTGATTAATATGTTCTCTCTAGGAATCTCTTAAGTCCTCCAGCACAGTTCTGCCAGAAGTTGACCATAGAGTTGTGCTGGAGAACCTAGAAGTCCCTAGAGAAAACACTTCTCTAGGCGTTTGTAGGTCGTCCCCCGTGATTCGATGATCAACTTCTGGCAGATGCTGACCATAGAGTTGCACTGGAGGTGATCTCTTAGGTCAGCGACAGCAAACCTTTTAGAGATTGAGTGCCCAAACTGCAACCCAAAACCCACTTATTTATGGCAAAGTGCTGCATCCCTCTGGCTTTCTAGTAACGAACTTTAACAAACTGCTGGGACAATGGCACACATGCCCACAGAGAGGGCTCTACATGCCTCCTCTGGCACATGTGCCATAGATTCGCCACCACTGTCTTAGGTTAAAAATAATAGTTTTTATTTGCATTTTTCCCCACATTCACGAGGATCCTTCACCCCTAACCCCAGCAAATGTGGAGGGACCACTGTAGTTGCATGGAAAGATCCACATCTGCAGTCCGTTTTTTGCTCCGACTGGGTTCTTCAGAGGATAGTTTCATGGGCAACTTTTGCTCTGCCTTTGTAACTCCACTTGCATCTGGAAATGGCCGCTGGGGAGGCGTCCCGAGAGAGACGGATGAGTCACTGTCACTGCAGTGACACACACTCTTTTTCTCTCTCTCTCGGAAAGCCTCCCACACACTTTGACCAGGTTGATGCAGCAAGAACCACTTGGCCAAGGTTGGATAAAGCCAGGTGAAACCTCTTTTGTCAGACCCGCCGTGCCACCTCAACTGGAAATGGCATGTTCTTATTATTTCTTTATTTCTCTTTCCTGTAGAATAAGAAGGGGACTGAACTGCTGCTGGGGGTGGATGCCTTGGGTCTCCATATCTATGACCCAGAAAACAAGCTGACCCCCAAAATTTCCTTCCCGTGGAATGAGATCCGCAATGTCTCCTACAGTGATAAGGAGGTAGGCAGTCTCTCCCCCCCCCCCCCCCCCCGCAGCCATCCATGGGTCTTTGTTGTTGCGTGCCTTCAAGTCATTTCTGACCTATCAGGGGATTTTCTTGGCAGAATTTATTCAGAGGGAGGTTCGTCTTTGCTTCCCTTTGAGGCCGAGAGCATGTGACTTTTACCCAAGGTCACCCAGTGGGATTCTTTGGTTGAGTTCAAACATTGGTCTCTATATTATCCAAGGCTCAAACTGCTACACCAAATGGCCTCTCAGCTATCAAACCACTATCACCAAAATGGCCTCTTGGCTATCCTGGCAAGATTGGTTCAGAGGAGGTTTGCCTTTGCCTCCCTCTGAGGCTGAGCGAGTGGGACTTTTACCTATGGTCACCCAATGAGTTTCCATGGCCAAGCAGGGATTCGAACCCTGGTCTCCAGAGTCACAATCCAACTCTCAAACCACTACACCAGATTAGTTTTTGCTCAAATCTTAAATCAGAATGGATGAGGATCTGTTTTTTCTTGGTCAGCTAAACTTACTTTCCCTAGAGCACACTCAGGCCTGAAGAAGGTTTCTTAACTCTGGGGCATATATATACATACAGACACTATATGTATACATACACTATATATGTGTGTGTATTAAAAGTGAGAAATAGTTGATGCACTTAACCCTGAATCTGGGCTTTTATTCATTAAAAAACTGTATTTTATACAGCCTTTTGACTTGCTGTTTTGAAATTAAATTTGCTCCCAGTCTGCTAAGCCTGGCGGATTATTATTATTATTATTATTATTATTATACTTACTTATACCCCACTTCTTTCCAAGTTAAGCAAGAGTTCTTGCCAGTCCTACCAGGTCTTCTCTGTGGGCTTCAAGTGTCCTTTGCATTACCAAGAGACCTTGGATCTCGTTTATCCGCCATCATAGCAGAGAATTCACGAATGTCTTGCATTCTGTACTTTTCCAAAAACTCGTCACAGCACTTTACCAGGTTTAATATAAACAGAGCTTCTCCCCTGCTATATATATATATATATATATATATATATATATATATAAAAAGGAGTATTGTTTCTCTCCCTTTTTAGACCAATGCAGTAATGATTTGTAGGAGAAATTAGCAATAGATGTTGGCTTCTTCCTTTTTTCTTTGATGGGATGGTAGTGTGTCTAATGTAAGCATTATCCTGAAACGTTCTGTATCAGTTACTTTTATTGCTGAAGCCTCAAGCAATTAGCTTAGGATGGCCTCTTTTTTCCACCACCCCCATAATCCTATTGCAGCTTAAAAAATAAAATCCTTGCAAGGTTTTCCTGCTGCCATTGCTTACCTATAACACAGGCCTTTTTTCAGTTTTCCCTCCTGTGCATTCCTGAAGGAATTGGAAGGTCTTCTCTACTAGGCTTCGAACATAATAGACTGTAACAGACCTGCCCCTTGAGGGAAAACTCTGTCATCTTTCATCGTGTCAATAATCCCTGGAATAAGATGGCCGCTAGTAAGATCTGCCGTGATTGTACACAGTGGCTTAGGACACATCAGAGGTGTTTAATCTGGTGTAGCAATTATCCAGTGTTTCCTGGTTTCCTAGGACGGTTTGCCCTGGTCCCAGTGCTGACTATGAACTGGGAGATATTTGCAGGACTGGAATTGAAGGTGAGATGTTGCATTCTCCCTTTGCTAGACTTTAAAAGAGGGATTTTAACAGGATAAAAGCATCTTTGGCCGTTACTTATCACACAGTGGTCATGTCCGTCCTGCTTCTGCCGCCTTGCATTTCATTCATGACTGTAATGCACCTTTTCATTGACGGGCGAAACCTGTCAATGGGCTCTCAATCTTGCTGCTATTCCAAAAATCAGTCTTGGTGCAATGGGTCTCTTCTGCGGCAGTTCCACTTCTGAGGCAGTCATGCAGTGCTAATGGGGAAATGTTTGCGCTCCTCATCCCATCTTTGTCAATGATGATGATGATGATGAACTCGTGGGACATGTTTATATTGATTCTGTACTGTGTCCCATGCATTCATTCCCGTCCTTATCAGCAGAGTATGGCTCTCCAGGTGTGGCTGGACTGCAAGTCCCATCAGCCCCAGCAAAGGGAACACCTACTGGATTAAAAATTGAAAGCCACTGGATAGACTTCAGTGAATTAGATGGACCACTTGATGTAAATGTTTGTGACTTGGAACCATTCAAGGCTGTCTGTATTGGCTGATCATTTAACAAATTCAAGCAAAACTTGTGACTCGGCTTAGCTGTCGCGCCGCATCGCCTTTCTTTTTCCCTCTTAAAAGAAATAAATCGATTTTTGAGTTTACTGACTTCTTTCCTCCTCTCCAGTTTACAATAAAGCCTTTGGATAAGAAGATTGATGTCTTCAAGTTCAACTCCTCAAAGCTTCGGGTGAATAAGCTGGTATGTACAAAGGCACGGCGGCTCGGCTGATTCCTGAGATGTCCTTCCAGAGCAAAACTTTGTGTTGGTAAATTATAGTATGCCGCAAAGGATGTGTGGTAAGGCTAGCAAAATGATGCTAGTTTAATATGACAATCCTGAAGTCATAATGTGGATCAGGAAAAGGCTGATTCCTCTGTTTCCAGGTGAAATTTTGTGGATATTTAGTGGTGGTCCTGTGATTGACAGACCTCCAAAAGCCCTACTTAGGTCCTGCAAAGTCAGGACTGCTATATATTTCTTTGTCCTCGATTGACGATCCTAAATTATAGAACAGGGCATGGGTCTCCTATGCGCCTAACTCCTTAAATCGTATCATTTCTGCGGTCAAGATCAAGGGCCAGGAAAGCAAAAAATGAATGGACAACAGTACATTGATGGGGTATCCTATAGCTAATATCCAAAATAAGGATCAACATGGCTTCCCTGATTGATTCAGTTCATCTGTAATGGGGTCTTCCACTGGCAACAATTATTTTATTAATTTATTTTATTTCTATGCCACCTTTCTCCCAGAAAGGGACCCAAGGCAGCTTGCAGGTGAAATAGGTAAAAGCATTACAATAAAAGTTTAAAAGCAATTGTTTATTTACCATCTGCTAATGCTTGATGAAAGAGTAATGGATAGCAATAGCAATAGCAGCTTCATTTATATACCGCTTCATACCGCACTATGCAGATTTAATGGATAAAATCGTTAGAAACTTTACAATAAAAGTTGCAAAACAGTTATTTATATATTATGCATGTTTGGCCGTATCTTGGCTTCAAGTTTAAACACAACTATAAACCAACGTATTTCTCAAGATTATATTTACAATTACTGATTTATAATCAACTTCCAAACATAGTTCTTCTAAATTACTCCTTGCCTTATAATGCTTAACTGTCTCTTGACTCTTTTTTTTATTAACATTCAAATATATATTCATGCCCTCATCGCTTTTATATAGTACACTTTCTCATATTAGCCTATCTTTATTGTTTTTCCTCATTTATATAAATATTATGTAATTGGCTGCCATTCCTCTTCTATCATTTCTGGAGACTTTATTATTTATTAAGTTTGTTAATCTATCCAGTTCCATCATCTCTCGAACCCAATCTACAATATCTGGGTGCAAAACAGTTATTTAATTAACACTTGGTAATGCTTGATAAAAGGGACTTACTCTTTAGTGTTTGACACTGCTTTAACTACCATAGGTTCTGAGATTTGCAGTTTTGTGACCTATTTAGCTTTCTCTGTCGGACAGAGCTGCGGTGCCACAACAAACCACAAAATAATTGTAATAACAATGATGATGATGATGGTAGTAAGAATTTGTATTTCCTTCTCCCCGTCTCTTTGTCCGGAGCAGATCCTTCAACTTTGCATCGGGAACCACGATCTCTTCATGAGGAGGAGGAAAGCAGACTCTCTGGAGGTCCAGCAGATGAAAGCCCAGGCCAGGGAGGAGAAGGCCAGGAAACAGGTGAGACGAAGGTTTTATGGCTCTACTTTTGGGTTGTTGTTAACTGCCTTTGAGTTGATCTCGACCCATGGTGACCCTATGGATGAGACATCTCCAAGACCCTCCACTGCTCTGCTTAATTCCTGCAACCCCTTAATACCTGCAACCTCCTTAATAGAGTCCATCCATCTGGCATGTGGCCTTCCTCTCTTCCTACTTCTCTCCACCTTCCCTGGCATTATTGTCTTTTGCAAAGAGTCCTCCATTCTCTTTACGATAGCCTCACTTTGGTCATCTTGTCTTCCAGGGAAGTTTCCATCTTGATCTGCTCTAGGACCCACTTGTTTGTCCTTTTGGCTGTCCATGGGATCCTCAGCACTCTTCTCGAGCACCACATTCTCTCAAAGGCATTGGTTTTCTTGCTATCCTCTTTCTTAACTCTCACATCCATCTAGCAGGGGTAGGCAACCTGTCCCCTTTAAGGGCCGAGGGACTTCAACTCCCAGAAGCCTCAGCCATGTTGGCCAATAGTCCCATGTTGGCCAGTCGCTCCTGGGATTCTGGGAGCTGAAGTCCCTTGGCCCTTAAAGGGGACAGGTTGCCTACCCCTGATAGTAATAGGGAATATAATGGCTTGTACAATTCTACCTTTTGTGCTGAGTTGTCTATCTTTGCATTTTAGGATCTTTTCTAGTCCTTTCATAGCCACCTTCCCCATTCTTAGTCTTCTTCTGATTTCCTGACTGCAGTCCTCATTTCTATCAATGTTTGAGCCCAGATATGGGAATTCTTTTACTATTTCTATTTCTTCATTGTCTAGGATAGGTTGAATTTGTGAAGGTCCTCAGTGGTCATTATTTTTGTTCAGCAATATGCCTGTTTTTGCACTTTCTTTCTTGTTCTTCCTTAGTAGTTGTTCCAGATCTGTAAGGTTTTCTGCTAGTACTATGGTGTCATCTGCATATCTTAGATTGTTGATATTCCTTCCTCCTATTTTCACTCCTCCTTCTTCTGTGTCCAAGCCTGCTTTTCTTATAATATGTTCCGCATACAGGTTGAACAGATAGGGTGAGACGATGTAGCCTTGTCTCTGCTTAACTTTTTTCAAATCCCCTCCGACTCTTGACTCCACATCTTTCAGACAGAAACTGCTGCGTGTGTTGAAGTCGCAGAAACATGGGTCTTCCTACAGGGAAAACAGCAGTCCAACACCTATTTTGCAAACTTCCAATAACTCATACTTACGTATCTTCCTTTCTTCATCATACTTCACATATCTTTCACCTGTGAAGGTAAACACAGGTGCTTGTGTGGACACACACCTCTTAAAAGATGCCTTCTCTCTTCACATATGTTATCTTCTTTCTGCGCTTGTGGAGCTAGGAAGTTGGCTGTGTCTTGTGGCTGCAGAGAAGACAGAGCCTGGGTGAGCCATGTGCTCCGGTGTCCTAATTAGATGGTGATAGAATGCTTGCCGACACCCCGGCGCATGCCACCTGCATGCTAATTCGTGGCCTGGCCTCCTTTCTCCACTGCGGGTCAGCCTCGCCAGCAGACGCAACACGACACGGCCTCCATTCATATGTGCCAACGAGCACATATCAGCAAATTGGATGGGATGAATCCTCGTTTGGCGCTGGTAGACTTTTTCTGCTTGCTGAAACCCACACGACTCCTCTGTACCAGCGCTGTCTGGAATAGAGATGCCCACTTATGGATAAGATGGTGGTGCCAATGCTTGCCGGGCCTGTCTTAGGGCTAGGTGGGAGTCCTCATCTTAGAATCATAGAGTTGGAAGAGACCCCAAGGGCCATCCAGCCCAACCCCTTTCTGCCATGCAGGAACTCAAAATCAAAGCATCCCCGACAGATGGCCGTCCAGCCTCTGTTTAAAGACCTCCAAAGAAGGAGACTCCATTGCTCTCCGAGGGAGTGTGTTCCACTTTCAAACAGCTCTCACTGCTAGGAAGTTCTTCCTAATGTTGAGCTGGAATCTCTTTTCCTGTAGCTTGCATCCATTGTTTCGGGTCTCTGGAGCAGCAGAAAACAAGCTTGTTCCCTCCTCAATGTGACACCCCTTCAAATATTTAAGCATGGCTATCATATCCCCTCTTAGCCATCTCTTCTCCAGGCTAAACATACCCAGTTCCCTAAGTCGTTCCTCGTAGGGCATGGCTTTCAGACCCTTCGCCATTTTGGTCACCCTCCTCTGGACATGCTCCAGCTTGTCCACATCCTTTTCGAACTATGGTGCTCAGAACTGGACACAGTATTCCAGATGAGGGCTGACTAAAGCAGAATAGATTGGCGCTATTACTTCCCTTGATCTAGACACTATACTTCTATTGATGCAGCCTAAAATTGTATTGGTCTTTTAAGCTGCCGCATCACACTGTTGAATCATGTTCAACTTGTGGTCCACTAGGACTCCTAGATCCCTTTCACATATAGTCTCATTAAGCTAGGTGTCCCCCATCTTATATCTATGGATTTCATTTTTTTCTATCTAAGTGCAGTATCTTACATTTCTCCCTGTTTAAGTTCATTTTGTTAGATTTGGCCCAGCTTTCTAATCTATTGAGGTCATCTATTAAACTTTCTAATCTATTAAAGTGATCTATTAATCTATTAAGCAAATGTAGTGTTACTCAATGGGCTTCTTTGTCATGTGCTACATGGAGGACATTCTGGAATTCCTCCTGGACAGAAGGTTGAAATGTAGGACATGTCCTGGAAAAGGAGGCTGTCTGGTCACCCAACATCTTGACTCAATGTATACCTGGGTGCAAGTACCCCACGTTTATTAACCATCTTCTTTGATGCACCTTTCCTTCCCCTCACGACTGGTTGAGGTCCACTGTCTTTTGCTTATCAAGGAGGAAATTAGTAGAGCCCTTGTAAATGAAGATTTCAAATGTAAACAGCATAATTCTTGAGCAAAGGTTTGCAAATCCTGGGGTGCACAGCACAGGGTCCCCCCAACATTGTGTCAGTCTGGCCTCCGGTTCCCTGCCTTTCCTCGCCCCTCGCTGTTTGACGAAAAACGACAAATGCTCTCCTAAACGTGGATTAAGGAAGCAGAACTGATTGCGCTAAGTAAACATATGAATTCTATCACTTGCGTAGCTCCTAATAAATTGGATTTCTCTTGAGGCCCGGACAGCACGAACGTCGGTCAGTTCCTCTTAATGCGATTTTCTTTTTCTTTCTCTCTCGTATAGATGGAGCGCCAGCGTTTAGCCCGAGAGAAGCAGATGAGGGAAGAGGCCGAGCGAACCAGGGACGAATTGGAGAGAAGGCTGTTGCAGCTGAAAGAAGAGGCGACGATGGCCAACGAAGCCTTGGTAGGTCTCCTCAAGTTGCTTTGGGGGTGGCAGGTGGACTACATGACCCCTGTGGTCACTTCCAACTCTGTGATTCTTCCCACTGGCCACTGCAGTGTCATTATTTCCACCTCTGAATCTGCCTCTAAGGTCCAAAACACACTGCAGAAATAATCCAGTTTGAGACCACTTTAACTGCCGTGGCTCAATAAATACTGTGTAATTTTGGGATCTGTAGTTTTGCAAGATAATTAGTCTTCTCTGTCTCAGATAGCTCTGGGACCGCAAAGAACTACAAATCCGTAGGATGACAGTTAAAGCGGTGTTGAACTTCAGTCATTTTGCAGTGGGGCAGCAGCCAAAGAATGGCAATTCTTTGATTGCTGTTACCGCTCCCTAAATGTGCAGTTACCCTTCCCTAAACTGCAAATCCCAGGATTCGACAGGCAATTAAAGTGGAATCATATTGCTATAACTGCAGTGCAGAAGGCTCCTTGCTGTCAATTCAAATCTCTCTTTTCCCTCTCCTTGCTTTAATTGCGATTATTATTATATTTATTTATATCCCACCCTTTCCCCAAAAGAGGGACTCGGAGAGATTAAAAACAGTACAATTAAAAACAATAGAAAAGTGTTACATTAAAAAAATAATTAAATTTTTACACTATTAACACAGGTTGCATGCAAAAGAATAAAATATAGTTTAAAAGATAACACAGGGAAGTTGTCGGAAGCAAGGAAGTCTTTGGCTCAAAGGGATCAGGTCTGTTGCGGCAGGAAAGCTTGAATTAACTCCAGTGATCACCAGTTCCTCTCCACTGGTTTTCTTTTCTTTTGGTAAATGATAATAATTAGACAGTGATTAAAATTCTACAGTGTTTCGTGTCCAATCTAAGAGGGCAGCTTGTGGCGGATGTAACACAAAAGGGAAGAGACGAACGCATGCATTGCTAATTCTGGTCCAGATGGGAAGAAATAATGGATGGAAGAGACAGGGAGTTGTTTTCGGACACCAGTGGAGGGGTCACTGATAAAACCCTTGTTCTCATGCAGCTGCAAATCCTATATTTTGGCTGTTTCAGGCCTCAAGCACCAGCTTATGAAACACAGTGCTCCTCCGTTTAGGGAGAAACAAATATAGAAAAGTGGCATACAAAGGTGAACATTTCTAGTCTTCCTAGCAAGCCTGTGGTCATTTCTTCTCCTCCATATTGGAGCAATCATCCTTGTGAGCTTCAGGTTTATCACCTGCACAATATAAAGGCCAAACTCTCTTTTAGGAATCATAGGACATTATCACACAGGGGACAGGACGTCATTGTCACGTGCCAGGCTTATCCCGTGATAAGTAATTGAGGGAAGGACTTTCAGACAAAATCACACTTAATCAGGATATTGTCTAGTCCAGAAAGCACAATTGAACATGATTGCACAAAAGGCTTTCTCACTAAATCGCACTGATCCCGTGAATGTCCTGTGAACGAAGTGGAATTGTCCCCTCATTTCCCCTAATTTTGTATTATCGGAAGATCCCGATAATACAATTCCACTTCATTGACGGCACATCAGCGCGATGTTGCGAGAAAGCCTTTTGTGCGATCACGTTCAATTGCGGTTTCTGGATGGGATAAAGACGCCCGACCCCATGTGATAAAGTTCATGGAGCTGGAAGAGACCTCATCGGGGAAGGGTCTGTTATACACCATTGGAGTTAACCCATTGGGTCCAGGGGATGTTCCTTAATTAATCTTGGTGGCTATAAATCCTCCTTACGCAGATGCGGTCGGAAGAGACGGCGGACTTGTTGGCCGAAAAAGCACAGATCACAGAAGAGGAAGCCAAACTCCTGGCTCAGAAAGCCGCCGAAGCCGAGCAGGAGATGCAGCGGATCAAGGCCACTGCCATCCGGACGGAGGAAGAGAAGCGGCTGATGGAGCAAAAGGTGCTGGAGGCTGAGATGCTGGCGCTGAAGATGGCGGAAGAGTCCGAACGGAGGTAAGACCTAGTTTACTTACTTACTTAACCCAAAGTGGCTTCTTCTTCAGGAACAGACCCACACCTCTGGATTTGAATTTAGGATACGGGGCAAACCACGAATCCATGTAGGTGGGTCTTCCCAACCTTGACCACAACTCCCATCATTTCCGTAGGTTAATTTAAGCTTCCTAAGGCTTCAGCCTTTAGTAAGGAAACAAAAATATTGATAGATGAACAATTGGGGGCTGGGGGAGGGAATGCAAACCCAGTGGGTTGGACTAGGTGACCCTTGGGGACCCTTCTGGCTCTCTGAAAACAAGATGCATGCTGTGCACTTTGTTTTAAATTGAAAGTGTGTAATCCGAATTAGGCTTGCTCACTCCTGAACTATAAAGGAGTGCAATAATACCTTTGACGTACGGAGAAGGGCCATCCTTGGGGAGATTTTATTGGGGAGAAAGATCATTTCAAGAAGCCCTGAGGCTCAGCCGCTGACTGATTCGCCAGCTGCTCAAGGATATAACCAGCCGCCGTATTCTCCAAAGCATTCTCACACCATTAATTAAGTTCGTCGCCTCTAGATATCCAGAGGAATTCATTACTCTCCCCCTCGTTCCCGTATTTCCTTCTCCATCTTTTAACCGCGAGGCGCCCGCCTCTATCTGCCATGCCAGCCTCTGAGCATGTGAGGATGGCTGCCAAAGAGCTCTTCCCACAAATTGCAAAAATAAAATCCCAGTTAAAGGTGGCTTTTCTACATTCTGCATTTTCTAAATGTTCTGCCTTCCTTCCCTCTTCCTTCTCTTTGTAATGCAAGAGACAAACATGGCCACCTCTTAATTCCCCCTAAATTAAAACCTCCTTTATTCTTTTATTTAACAATGGCCTTTCTGTGCTTCCCCTGGACGACAACTTGCTGCCATTTCGAGGCTCTTGACTCCTCTTTTGTGTTGATTTCGCACTCAGGGCCAAGGAGGCGGATCAGCTCAAGCAGGACCTGCAGGAAGCGCGCGACTCGGAGCGAAGAGCCAAGCAGAAGCTTCTGGAAATCAACAGCAAGTCCTCCTATACAGTAAGGAGACACTGTACTACAACTCCATTTCTGCCAGGGCCTGTCGGTAGGGCCTTTATCCTGCTGGATTGCAACTCCCAGCATCCCTTGACATTCACTCCCAGCTGACAGGGGCTGCTGGGAGCCACAGTCCAGCATCCAGAGGGCTCTGAACTTAATTATTTTATTGGTTTATATGCTGCCTTTCTCCCAGAAAGGGACCCAAGGCAACTCACATATAAAATCAGTTTTAAAATTTACAATAATCATTTAAAAACGAGAGCCAGCATGGTGTAGTGATTTGAGCGTTAGACTGTGACTCTGGAGAGCAGGGTTCGAATCCCTGCTCGTACATAAAAACCTACTGGGTGGGCAAGTCACACACTCTCAGCCTCAGAGGATTGCCATGACAAACCCCTTCTGCTGAAACTTGCCATGAAAACATTTGGGATTTGGGAATGGTGATTGAATAACAGATGTTTTTGATCAGGAACAGTTATTGAATAACTTGCCATGAAAAGCCCATGATAGGCTTGCTTTAAGGTCACCAGAAGTCGGAAACAACTTGAAGACGCACCACAACAACAACAAAAGCTTGGTAAAACAATATAAAGTTGTATTAAACATAGAAAAAATGTAAAAACCCACACAAATAGGGCACACACCCCATATAAAAGCTTCCCCGATTGTACATTATATATTATATATTAAAAGCCTGTTTGAATAACAGTGTCGCTTTTGGCAATGGGGAATTGGAGATATTTTTTTCTTAGTCACACAAATAGGACATACACCCCATATAAAAGCCTCCCAGATAGTATAGTATGTATGATATATTATATATTTTATATGATATATGATATATTAAAAGCCTGCTTGAATAACATGTCTTTGCCTTCCCTTTTGGCAATGGGGAATTGGAGATATTTTTTTCTTAGTCACACAAATAGGACATACACCCCATATAAAAGCCTCCCAGATAGTATAGTATGTATGATATATTATATATTTTATATGATATATGATATATTAAAAGCCTGCTTGAATAACATGTCTTTGCCTTCCCTTTTGGCAATGGGGAATTGGAGATATTTTTTTCTTAGTCACACAAATAGGACATACACCCCATATAAAAGCCTCCCAGATAGTATAGTATGTATGATATATTATATATTTTATATGATATATGATATATTAAAAGCCTGCTTGAATAACATGTCTTTGCCTTCCCTTTTGGCAATGGGGAATTGGAGCTATAGGGAGTTATTTCTTAGTCACACAAATAGGACATACACCCCATATAAAAGCCTCCCAGATAGTATATTATGTATGATATATTATATATTTTATATGATATATGATATATTAAAAGCCTGCTTTTATAACATGTCTTTGCCTTCCCTTTTGGCAATGGGGAACTGGAGATATAGGGAGTTTTTTTATTAGTCACACCCAAGTTAGGAAATCCCTTTCCCTGAAGCATGTCCTAAAATTTGGATCAGAAAGTTTGTTCCCTCTTTGAACTCCAGGCATCCCACCCCAGTTTTCTCAGCAAAAGCTGGAAGAAAACTTCCTTAAAAACGGCAACAACAACAACTGACACAAAGAGCGCCGATGTTGCTTATTAATATGGAGAGTCCTTACAAGTCTACTAACCCTGCTGGGTGCTTTGTGTGAGTTTAATCCATTCTGTTTTGAGTTAGTGAAATTTAGACATCTGCTCCTGGAGCTGGGAGCAGGTGGTTGGCTTTTAAAACCCTTTATCATCTCCTAGATAGGGGAGAATAACAAGGCCTCCAATTAAGCTTAGAAAGCGATGGGCTTTGCAAGGGGAGACGAGTGCTTCGTGAAGTTCAAACACTGGAGTTTATTAGCAATCGGAAGCTGCCTTCTCCAGCTCCGGCGTCCATTTTGCTGAAAAACATACATTATTCCAGGGCTTGAAAAGGGGAGAACGCAACACCCCTTTTCCTAAAATTCTCAAGAATGAAGTTAGGACTTTATCACACAGGGATGGGCGTCTTTATCCCGTCCAGAAAGCGCGATTGGACGTAATCGCCCAAATGGCTTTCTCACTACATCGCGTTGATCCAGTGAATGTCCCGTCAATGAAGTGGAAGTGTATTACCGGGACTTTCCGATAATACAAAATTAAGGGAAATGAGGAGACAATTCCACTTCATTCATGGGACATTCATGGGATCAACGCGATTTAGTGAGAAAGCCTTTCGCACGATCACATTCAATCACGCTTTTTGGATAGGACAATGTCCCGATAAGCACAATTTTGTGTGAAAGTCCTTCCCGCGATTGTGCAATAAGCACGGGACACGGACAGGACAATGATGTCCCGTCCCCCCTATGATAATGTCCTTAGATAAATTAGGGAGGCAAAAGTCAACGGGGATCATAGGACTAAGAGGTAAGTCATAGAATCATAGAGTTGGAAGAGATCCCCAAGGGCCATCCAGTCCAACCCCATTCTGCCATGCAGGAACTCAACAATCAAAGCACCCCCTGCGACAAATGCTTCTATTTCTAAATGTACAGTTGGGTCCTCCATGTTTGCTGGGGTTGGGGGCACAGGAGCCTCATAAAAGTGTAAAACACTTCACATAACCCACTAATTTTTTAACCTGAGAGAATACCTCTCTAGGAATCTGGGTCCTCCAGCGCAACTCTATAGTCAACATCCAATAGACGTTGATCATAAAACCAAGCTGGAGGACCTACAGATGCCTAAAGAAGTGTTTTGGGTTCTCTAAGTCCCCCAACACAACTCTGTGGTCAACATCTGGCAGAAGCTGACCATAAATTCATGCTGGAGGACCTGGAAATGTCCAGAGAAGTGTTTTCTCTAGGAATCTCTAGGTTCTCCAGCATGAGTCTATGGTCACGGATTTGATTAATACGTTCTCTCTAGGAATCTCTAGGTTCTCCAGAGTGGTTTTGCCAGACGTTGACCACAGACTCCATGTCCAGCAAAGTCACCATGGAGGACCTAGAGATTCCTAGAGAGAACATATTAATCAAATCCGTGAATAATCTAAGCTGAAAACGTGAAAGGATGGTGGTACAACTTTGCTAAGAATGCCAGAGATTTGGGGCAGGAGGAACCTTTCCTTTGTGGGGTCAGAATTAGGGGATGATACTTTCATATTGTTTCTCTCCCTACTTAATAACTGCAATGTCCATCATCCCCAGCCCACCCACTCATCTTTTCTCTGGTGTTGCAACCCCGTTACATTTGTCTCCACAACCTATCATCCAGGTTGTTCGCCAGGAGAGAAATGCTATTTTGTTATGGCTGTCACAGCTGAGCGGTCGGAGGATGTTTCTCCCTCTCCACACAATGCGCACACATATTTAATCAAAGAGCCTTTATTTCTTTTCCCCCGTTAGCCTTAAACCATTTGCTTTTTCTATGCTGGGCGGCGGAGAAGGCAGGGTTGTGCTGTTACAAATAAACTCTCTAAGCAGGTCCCCTTTTTCCAGCCGTTAACCAAGGCTCTCTTGCCGTCGCAATTTGTCTTGGCTGCTGCATCACCCCCAGCGAGTGTTTAAACAAGCAGAACAAAAGTGGGTTGAATTTAATGGCTTTTCCTCCGAATTCCCAGAGGCCCCCACAAAAATCAGTGCTTTGCTGGAGACGTCTGGGGAACAAACACTACCAGCTTGTCTCTTTCCATCGCAGATTTCATCTGGTCTTGTGCCGGGGGCAGCTTTCATTGAAGGGTTTTGTCTCCGATTCGTATAAATGTCTGTCCAGGTGAAAATATGCCATCAGTTGGGAGGAGATAAAAGGGAGAAGAAGCCAAAAGGGTAGATGGATAACTAGGGACCTTCATGGGGCAGGTTTGGTCTCTATGACAAGAAAGTTGAGCCTCCGTTCTCTGGAATCCCAAAATCCTTATGGTTCACCTGGGTGGCTGTGAGAGTGACACCTTGTCTGATGATGGTTCAGACCTGCACAAAATTATTGGAAAGATGTTGTGTATAAAGTTGCCTTCAGGCTCCGCATATGCAAAAGCATTGCCCTGTTAGAGGAGTCTTTTGGCTGGCAGATAAAACGCTGAAAATAAATAAAACCGGTGGCAAACTTCCCGCATGAAAAATGGTTTAATATATGTACAGAGAATGGTTCCACTCCTTCTGAGACATTGAGAAATTGGTGCATTTCCCGCCGTGAGACAAACCAAATTTTCTTATCAGCAAGGAACGAGGTGCAAGAACATCGCCGGTTACTTACTGATGATGCCAGGCTGTTTGTAAAGCCAGCAAGCACCTGCCAGGAGTATGTTTTCTTTTTCCAGGGCCAACTCCTACCTTTCTTTTCCTCTCACCTCCTCTGCTAGGAAACTTGCAGGGAAGGAGACCAACAGCTGCTGCAAACTTGCAAGAGTGATTCATCTTGGTTTTGTCTTTAGCAGGCCATGAATTCGAGCACAACCGCTCTGCCCTCTGACATGCCAGCCTACAGCCTCATTGGCGAAAGCCTCTCCTTTGATTTCAAGGATACTGACATGAAGAGATTATCCATGGAGATAGAGAAAGAGAAGTATGTTATCCTCTCACCTCGGCCGCTTGGTAACTCCTAGGCAGCTTAATGCAAAAAGACCTCCGTTTAGATCAGTGATTCCCAAACTTTGGCCTTCCAGGTGTTTTGCACTTCAGCTCTCAGAATCCCAGAGCATTGGCCAAGATGGCTGAGATTTCTGGGAGCTGAGGTCTGAAACACCTGGAGGACCAGAGTTTGGGAATCGCTGGTTTAGACTAAGAGAGAAATGCCTCACTAGAAATGGCTGTTTGACAGCAAAGGGTCTAATGCCCAGATCTGTAAACTACAACTAGAAAAGTGTTGTTGGACTCCAACTCTCAGCATCCCACACTGTTGCCTAGGCCATCAAGGGCTGATGGGCAGTGCAGTCCAGCCCCATCTGAAGAGCTGTGTCCTGGTTTGGGCCACCAGACGCCCAGCTCGAAACCTCAGCATCTTAAGCAGGGAGAGTTTGGTTCACCAAAGCTTCTGTAGCCAAAAACAATGGTTGTTTAATCCAGTCCAGGTCATTCACAAGTCCTCAGTCAGTCCAGAAAAGCTGTCCAGAGGGTAATCTGAAAGAATAGTCAGAGTCCAGGAAGAGTTCAAGGCAACAGGCAAGCTATCAAGGAAGGAGGCACCAGCGTGGCTTTCTCCCAAGGAAGAAGGATGGTTGTCAGCTATGCTGGACCGAGGATTATTTATAGTCCTTCCAGGTCTTGCAGATGCTCCCCATTTGCAGCGTGCTTCTTATTTATACACTGAGAACGCTGGTGTATCACTCTTTCCTGGCATCTCTGCAGGGGTGGGTATTGGTAAGTCCAGTTCTTTATCTCAGGGTCCTGTGGCTGCTGGGAACTCAGCCCCGCTGCTGGCTGCAGGTTCACTTCCTGGGACTGCTGGCATTGCTGCAACTCTGGCATGTCCCTTGGGCCCTCAGACCCTCCATCAGAGCTATCAGACTCAGAGGACATGCCCAGATCCTGGAAGCAGGGCAGGACAGCATGATTCATAGGCTCATAGGAGTGGAAGGGACCCCAGAGGCCATCCGGTTCCACCCCTGTCATGCACCTTTGCTTTAAGCTCCATCATCCTCACCCTTTTCATGAATATCCATCTTTTTTAAACCAGTCTTTCTCAGTCAGAAGCTGAGCCTCCGTGGCATTTCACCTGTTATGAGGTTTCAGTCGCATGGCAGGGGTGGTGGGGAGAGGAATTGGCAAAGCTCACCGGTGTGCTGCCATTCAAAGCACTGTCTTCTGTTTCATCCTCCAGGCAGTGCTGCAGGGATAATTAAAATGAGAAAGCCTCTTGTCTGGTTTTTTGGGGTTTATTTTGCTGCGTCGGCAAAAACATATATATTTTTAAAAGAGCGGCTGACTATCGTCTCTCTTTCTGCCTCTCTTCTCAGGGTTGAATACATGGAGAAAAGCAAAAACCTCCAGGAGCAGCTGAACGAGTTGAAGACGGAAATTGAGGCGCTGAAGCTGAAGGAGAGGGAGACGGCTATGGATATCATGCACAACGAGAGCAATGACCGGGGCAGTAGCAAGCACAACACTATTAAGAAGGTAACCACAGAGCTTGTGCCGTGAAGACAGGGGCTCCCCAAAATGGAGGGGCCAGGCCTGAGCTGAATGAAAGGCTGCCATGTGCAAGAGATCTGCGGTTGCTCCCAGTTTCACCCCAACAGAGGAATACACGTTGAATGAGGAGAGAATCTTGCCCAGAGCCTGGCCATGGCTGCTGCAGTCAGAACTGTGGATACTGGGTTAGAAAGACCCAGGACCTGAATCAGCTTCCAGTGGACAGGGACCTGTTCAGCAATTGTGCTGGGTAAATTTAAACTGGGTCTAAATTTGTGCTGGGTACAGTTAGACTTTGTCTCTCTGAGGCACAACCCACTGTGTGACCATAGAATCATGCTAGAGAACTGTTCTCTCTAGGCATCTATAGGTGCTCCAGCACGATTCTATGGTCAACTTCCGCTAGACCATCCCTGCAGATGTGGGAGTGCATGAGTGAAGGCTCCACCACGAACATTACAAAATCCCTGCAAATAGAAACCCAACATGTCAAGAAGCTAAGTGTGGCCCTTACTCCATATAATAAAACGCTTCTAGAGCTCTTTATCCCTGCAGGTGTGGGATTGCATGAGTGAACACTGCCACAACATTAAATATCCCTGCAAATAGAAAGTCAGCATGTCAAGAAGCTAAGCGTGGCCCTTTCTCTGTGATGCTTTTAGTTTTTGATGCGCAGGGGGTTATCTCATCAGTGCAGTGGTTTAGTCTAGCAAGACCTTTGCCATGCAATCAGATATTTGCCCTTCTATGTAGCAGTTTCTAAGGGTTGCCACCAAACAACGGATAGAGTTGTCCCAATTGGGGCAGAAAGGGATCGGAGGATGTTCTTTGCAAACTAGAAATAAGCCTGGCATTGGGACAAGAAGGTATATGTGTGCGTGGAGAGAGAGGACTCTTGTACTGCAAGGTACCTAGGCCATGGCTTCTGGGGGGATTATGGGTGATGGGAGTCCAGCCACCTCTGGTGTGCCTCCCTCCTCTCTGCTGTTGTTGAACACTTGCTCTGCAAAGCCAGTCTCTCTCCGTCTCCGTCTCCGTCTCCGTCTCCATCTCTCTTGAGATTCCCTCCGCTGTGCGGCTGTCTCGCCCTAATTGATATATCACACGTTAAATGAAAGGAGCGCGTACAGTACAGGAGTGGAGATAAGCCTCGGCTGAGCCTTTTGTCATGCAAACGAGCCGAAGCAGGAGAAGCCTTTTTGCATCTGGAAGGAGAAAAGGCCGTACCTTGCAGAAGGATGTGCAAAAATACCAGTTAGACCGCATCTTGGTGGGATTGAAGGGTCTCGTTCCCCAGAAATGGGGAGCAAAGACCCCCAGAACCAAGCCCCAAGTGCAAGCTGTGGTTTCCATTTCCTCTTCTCAGTGCATCCATTTCATGAAATCCTTTTCATATCTGATCAGGATCAGAGATAACTCGTCCCCCTCCCCGATGCTCTGCTCTTGATAGTCCCCTTGTTTTTTATATGCTGCAGATAGAATCATTGGTCCCTTCTCTGCCGTTTCGACCTGCTTTTTAAGATATTTTTAAAAAGGGAGTTTCCTCCTCCTGTAGAATTAGGTAATGCCTACCCTTGTAAACTATAAGGTGAGTCAAAAAGAATGGTGCAAAACTGAATTAAAAAATAGCTTTTCTTTTGCATTGTTCTTTTTGAACCTCTGGGAAGAGAGAATTGTTTGCATTGCTTTTAATTTTACATCTCTCTCTCAAATTTGGGTTAGAAGAGTGGTCAACCCACATGTTGCCAGGGTGGTAAGGACTACTACATTTTGGGGATATTGGCTCGCTTGATTTCACAGAGGACCTCTTTGTGTTTGTTTCTTATTTTTGCTGGTTTAGCCTCAAGCCCAGGGCAGAAGACCTATCTGCATTTGAGACTTCCAAGTAGGTTAGTCCACTGGTGCTGTGTGTGTGGTGATGGTGGAGGGCAGGGGAGAGATGGCTGTCCGCACTACTAACTTCTGCATGAGCTTGCTGGTGAAGCTTCTGCCACAGCCCTATCAGCACCACAAAACCCAACGGGGGCAGTTGGAGGCACCTCTCTTGACAAACAACATGATCTTGGAGATAACCTCCTTTCAGTGCAATTGCACCAGTCCAACACCATGATGGGTCCTGACAAAAGCAGCCTCGGCAGTGAGAAGGAAGGCAGAGGAGAGCAGTGTGACTATCGCACACCTTTCGTGTTTAGCCGGCAGTTAAGTAACACAAGCCTTGGAGGCTTAGAGTTGGAAGGGAGACCCCAAGGGGCCATCCAATCCAACCCCATACTGCCATGCAGGAATACATAGGATCCTATGCTGCTCCGGGTTCTGTTCTCTGGAGCAGCAGAAAACAAGTTTGCTCCATCCTCACTATGACACCTCTTCAAATATTTAAACAGCATATCACCTCTTCAGCAAAAGCATCCTTGGTGTTTCTGTACTTTCCCCCATTGGAGCTGCCTTCTGTTAGGTTTTGTGTTTTCTTGGTCTCTGTTTTGCTGCTTTCCTCTTCAACTAATCCTCTCTCTTAGTCTTCTCTTCCTTCCCCGCTGCCCTTGCTCTGTTATCACTTGCTTTCCTCTTAAAGTCAAAGACTTGTGGGCTTTGTTTCTTCCACTGAAGCCAAAGAGCCATGCCTTGGTGGAAGGGACTTCCAGCTTTCCATCTGTGGAGTTAAGCCCGGCATTGGACAGCATATCTTGCAAGAACACAGGAACTGTGCCCCTGGTCCTGTTTTGCACAGCTGTGCTCTTGATCCTATGATTCTTTGTATTCCTGCATAGCAGAAGGAGGTTGGACTAGATGGCCCTTAGGGGGGTCCCTTCCGACTCTAGGATTCTCTGTATTCCTGCATGGCAGAAGAGGGTTGGACTCGATGGCCCTTAGGGATCCCTTCCAATTCTGGGATCTTATGTATTCCTGTATGGTAGAAGAGGGTTGGGCTGGATGGCCCTTAGAGATCCCGTCCAATTCTGGGATCCTATGTATTTCTGTAAGGCAGAAGAGGGTTGGACTATATGACACTTAGGGATCCCTTCTAACTCTTAAGATTCTCTGTATTCCTGCATGGCAGAAGGAGGTTGGACTGGATGGCCCTTAGGGGGGTCCCTTCCAACTCTAGGATTCTCTGTATTCCTTCATGGCAGAAGAGGGTTGGACTGGATGGCCCTTAGGGATCCTTTCCAATTCTGGGATCCTATGTATTCCTGTATGGTAGAAGAGGGTTGGACTGGATGGCCCTTGGGGATTCCTTCCAACTCTTCTTAGAGAACTGAGATGGCATTTGTCCATCTCCATTAATAACGAAACAGTCGCGGAGTTGACATAGAGCCCTCCAAATAGCCCTAAAGGAGTTCCATCCAGCAGGTTCAGGAGAAATAAAATAATTGGCACCCAAATATTGTCTCATTTGAGCCACGGTCTTGGAAATCCCATCCTGCGAACGTGGCCCTAGTCCGAATGGGGCTAAATCCCAAGGGAGGCCTGTTCCCGCACAAATCCGGGATGCTGTGTTTTCACCACCTCCGGGTCTCCTTCTCCATCTTGGAAGAGGTTGGCTTTCCGTGTTTAATTATGTGGTTAACGTTTTAATCCTTTCTTATGAGCTCTGCGGGCACAGGGCAGGCGTCTCCTCTGGAAACTGATTTCCCTCTTCGAGTCGGTTTCTGGCTCGGCTGCTTCGGTGGACTGTCAAAAATAAGGATTTCTCATGCATTTGTCGTGCAAACGCTGTCCCTCCAACTTCGAGGGATTCTCTAAAACCAGCTGGAAGAATCCATGTAGGTTTGACTTTCCATATTCCCTGGGGTTAGGGGTGCAGGACCCCATGAAAGTAGGGGGAAATGCAAATTTTAAAAAGCGACAAGAAAAGAGATTCCACCTAAACATTAGGAAGAATTTCCCGAAAGTTTGGGAGTCCCATTTCCATAACCTATTCAATTAAACCCCTAAAGATAATCCCTTAGTAGTTCCTACAGATAGTTCAAAAATTAAAGGATAATAGATATACCCTTGAGACAAAAGGAAGGATCCTGTCTCCTCCCGGGAGATCTGTGAAATAATTGCCGCTTTAAAACATGTGAGGGAAATGTTGGTCCAATTAGTAGTTGCCTGTTTGAACTTGATTCGTTAATAAGTTTCCGAAATCGCCGAGCGTCTTTACTTTGAACTGCCGTTGTGAACTAATACAGATCTGTGTTTTTTTGTAGCTTCTGATATTTGCTTGGTACTTGACAATAAGAGTAAGTTAATCTAGGAGCTTGTGTCTTGCAAGCTATTCTTATTGCAGTTTTAATTTGGATTTGGCCTGCCTATATTCCTTATCATACCATCCAGAAGGTTTTAAAGCAGAGGGAGGGCTTGGATTGTGTCTTCTTCCATGGCAAAAGAGGGTTGGACTGGATGGCCCTTGGGGGTCCCTTCCAACTCTAGGATTCTCTGTATTCCTGCATGGCAGAAGAAGAGGGTTGGACTGGATGGCCCTTAGGGATCCCTTCCAATTCTGGGATCCGATGTATTCCTGTATGGTAGAAGAGGGTTGGACTGGATGGCCCTTAGGGGGGTTACAGTTGGAGATGTTCCAGCTAAAAATTAGGAAAAACTTCCTAAAAGTCAGAGATGTTCGACCATGGAAGATGGAGTATAGTGGGGTCTCCTTCTTTGGAGGTTTTAAAGCAGAGGGAGGGCTTGGATTGTGTCTTCCTCCATGGCAGAAGAGGGTTGGATTGGATGGCCCTTGAGAGTCCCTTCCAACTCTAGGATTCTTTAACACTATCTTGACCTCCTGTTTGGTCCAGACATAGAGGGATATTCTGGCCTTGTCCTCCATATGCTTCCCTGTCCCTGGAGTGGACCAGACGAGGAAAACAGTTTTGACCTGCCGTCAAGCGGTTTCATGGTTTGTCTGAGCCGCGACAAGGCGTCCCCGCTGTCTGCTCGCTCTCTTTGCCTCCGTCACGGTCTTTGCGACTGACTGGCAGGCCTTCTCTGGGGAGGATTTTCCTCCCTCGGACTTGCTTGCGGCAGAGCGTGGATGCCTTCAGTCGCTGGAGGGGGGGCTTACCCAGGCATGGCACTGCTTTGTGATGCTCCCTTTAGGATTGGATTCTGCTGTCTTTCTCGAATTCAAAGCCGTGCATCTTGCCCTGGGGGTTTTGGGGTGGGAGAACAGCCCTTCTTAATGATTCATTCCTTCGGAAAGCAAACATGCCATTTAGAAAATGGGGCAAGATCTTCCCAAAGCAAACTCTCCCTAGATTTGGGGGAGCTTGCCTGAGCCATCTTGCTTTGCTGTGTGCATCTATTCCATCCCAGCAGTTAGCTGCTAAATACACACACCTTGGATTGAAGGTCGGCAAAGGTGCATCTTTCGGCGGACTCTCTGGGGAGGATTCAGCTGTCAGTCGCAGATCCGAGATCCTTCAGGACGCTTCGTGCCATCGATCGAGGAACTGAGATCCTTCAGGTGCTTTGTGTCATCAGTCACGGAGCTCAGATCCTTCGGGACACTTTGTGCCGTCGATCGTGGATCCGAGATCCTTCGGGGTGCTTTGTGTCATCAGTCACAGAGCCCAGATCCTTCGGGACACTTTGTGCCGTCGATCGTGGATCCGAGATCCTTCGGGGTGTTTTGTGTCATCAGTCACAGAGCACAGATCCTTCGGGACACTTTGTGCCGTCGATCGTGGATCCGAGATCCTTCGGGGTGCTTTGTGTCATCAGTCACAGAGCACAGATCCTTCGGGACACTTTGTGCCGTCGATCGTGGATCCGAGATCCTTCGGGGTGCTTTGTGTCATCAGTCACAGAGCACAGATCCTTCGGGACACTTTGTGCCGTCGATCGTGGATCCGAGATCCTTCGGGACGCTTTGTGTCATCAGTCACGGAGCCCAGATCCTTCGGGACACATTGTGCCGTCGATCGTGGATCCGAGATCCTTCGGGATGCTTTGTGTCATCAGTCACAGAGCCCAGATCCTTCTGGAAACTTTGTGCCGTCGATCATGGATCCGAGATCCTTCAGGACGCTTTGTGCTGTTCCCGAGAGCTGCTCTTGAACAAGCAAAGTGGGAGGCTGGTGTTGATCGGAGAAGTGATTCTCAAAGCACAAGGCACAGTTTCTAGGACACCATTATGTATCCAAAGCAGTGGGAGCAACTTTGTCCCCCCAAAGGATCTCGGCTCCGCGATTGATGGCACAAAGTGTCCCGAAGGATCTTGGCTCCGTGATTGACAGCTGAACTATCCTTGGAGAATCCGCCAAGGGATGCAAACTGGACTAAGGCATTTTTTGGAGACGTTATCATCTCCAGACCCCTTTTTGCACAATCCGAGGGCCGTTGCCATGCCTGTGAGGAGGACACCTCTACTTTGTTCTCCAATCGGCACCAAAGTTGCCCTTTTGTCAGGGAAGGAGAACCAGCAATTCCATCTCTGCTGCTCCCAGTTCATTCCAGGATCTTTCCAGTTTGTAATGGGAGACCAATGTGCGCAGTGGTGAGGTGGGCCTCTCACAATCCCACCGACTATAGTGGGATTGCGAGAGACCCACACCTTGCAAATTGGGAAGATCCCGGACAAAGTAAATTTTGCAGCAGCGGGAATCTAGCTTTGCAAGACCTGTGCCTTTGCAACCAAATTTTCCTGCTTCAGGAAGAAAGCTTCCTGAAGTGGATTTGCTTTTTGCTTTCGTTTTATTTTATTTCATTTCCCTCGCTCTTTCGACCGGGATTTTCTGGCGTTAAATCCCTCCAGCCCCCATTGAAATGCGTCTTGTCATCTCTGCTCCATTATCATACATATTTCAGTGCTTTCTTTCCCCGCTTTTGCGGGTGACTCATTTTCTTTGAGCGGAGGCACGGAAAGGAGGCGAGATAAAAAGGACCGAGAAGGAAGAAAGGGCGTTTGGGGAGGCCGGAGCCCACCTGGCGGTCACTAACTGACCACTAGCCGTCTCCGCCTGGCTCCCTGCTTGGCAATTACAGACCTACAGATGTGTCTATGGGGCGGTTAGGGCTTCCGCTTGCTGAACCAAAGTTGCTCGGCCTTTGGACAAACCGTCTCTGGTTTTCGCTCCTTGTTTTCCAATCCCAGTTTGTAATGGGAGCTTTAATCAAACTGGCCCACCCAAGAGGGTTGTCGTAAGAAGTTCTCCTATCTGCAAAATGGTCTGAACACTGAAAAGTAGTGGCTGGTTTGGGGGCTATTATTTCACCTTGGGGTCCCTCCGGAGACTATGTAGACTGTCCCCCAAGAATGAAGCGGGGAAGACAGTGAATCAAAAATGATTTGGGAGAAAGTTGAAAGTGGATTGGCACTACTGGAGTATTCTGGGAGAGGCATGTCACTCCCAGTGTGACCAGACTCTTTCCTTTTCTGGAATATGTCCTTCATTTTAACTTCCTTTCCAGGAGGAATCCCAAAATGTCGTCTGCGTAGAGTATGATTAAGGAGCCCATTGAGTAGCACCACATTTGCTGTTCCCCTTCGCGAAATTTGTCCTACTCGGCCGCCTCTCCTCGCTGCAAATATGGGGATAGGATGGATCCTTCTAAAGTTTCTTTTTCCCCCCCACACACAAAACTCGCACCCAGAGCTCAGGGCGCTTTTGTTTCTTGGAGGGAAAGGGACAGCAAATGCATTTGAGGACGCAATGCAAAAGTCGAAAGGGTCTTTTGCCTTAATTTCAGCAACAACGGACACCGTTTAAACGTAGGTTCAGTCCAAAGGTTCGTTGCTCGTAAAGCGTTCGTCTTGCTTGAATTTCTGTAAGCCTGTTGCAAGACAAAAGGACATTTTTTACAAAGAAAAATATAGTTTTTTTGTGTGGGTTTTTCGGGCTGTGTGGCCATGCTCTAGAAGAGTTTCTTTCTGACGTTTCGCCAGCATCTGTGGCTAGCATTTCAGAGAATACTGGAATGGAAGAGAGTGGGTCTATATATACTGTGAGACCCTGGGTAGGGAGGAGTGATTCCCATGTAAACTGTGTATTGTTCTGTGTTGAATAGGTATTGTTCTGTTGTTAATGGCATGGCTTCAGGGTATGCAATCAAGGATATTGTCTGCTAATTCCATGTAAACTGTGTATTGTCCTGTGTTGAATAGGTATTGTTCTGTTGTTAATGGCATGGCCTCAGGGTGGAAGGATATGCAATCAAGGATATTGTCCTTGAAAAATATGAAAAAAATATGGTCGAGTCCATAATAAAATACAGCCATATGTAACATAGCTGCAAATAAACCGTATGGAAGGAATGGATATATTTATCGGCATTTATCAATTCGTTCATTCCATGTTTTCATACCCCAATATTTATCAAATATATCCGTTTTTCAGCTTTTGGTTGGTAATGTCCTACATTGTTCTGGAATAAACCTACATTTTGGGGTGCCTCGTCCTCCTCGGAGGTTAGGGCCTCTGGTCACTGTGGTCACTCCTTTTTTTGCTTATAAGACCGAGAGCTGCTGTGTGCTCAAAAGCCACACTCTCTCAACCTCTTTGCCAGCTTGAATCCTTCATGGACGCCGGACGCTGGACTGATGGGACTTGGGGGTCTGGGATCCAAAAGCACAATCCGATGCTTGCACACTTCACTTGGGTCACATTCTCTCAGGGTTTCTTGATGCAGCTTTGGTCCAATATCAAGATCTGCTAATGGTTTTCTATGCTTTGTCTTTGTTTCCCATCCCATCCCATCCCTTTCCTTCCTCAGCTCACCTTGCAGAGCACCAAATCCCGGGTGGCCTTTTTTGAGGAACTCTAAGAAGCCAGCAAGTCGGATGGACGTCCGCCTCGTTCCTAAAAACCCGGTGTCCGCTCGGGCCGTTGGGACTTCTGGTTAAACATCACATCCGGAAGAAAAGCTGCCGCGCATCTCTTCGTGCCGTGGTCCTCCCTCTCATGCAACCGATTTTTTGGGAAAGAGTGTGCCGTGATCCTCTTCTTGCACCTTTCTCTTCCTTTGTACTTTTTTGCTAACCTTTCTTATAACACGCAGCTGTAATTGGGCTGCTCGGCTTTTTGTTCGTTCCTTCTTCCCCGTTTCCCTCTTTTGAAAATATATATATATATATATTTGTATGGATTGTTGTTTGCTATTCTTTTGTGGCAAATTCAGCCTTCCTCTTTTGCTCACCTGTCCTTCCTTTGGGGCACCAAATGCCTTTGAAATCAGTTTGCAGCAGTTGAAGTAAGCCAAGGATAAAAGCGGGAGGAGGAGGAGGAGAGAAACCGGGACATTTTAAATGCAGCCAATAAAGTGGGAAGGCAGAGGATTAATCGGGATTGTTCTGGATTTTCAGGGTTTTTTCTTTCTACTTTCCCAGCTGATGCTCT
>JANUYF010000013.1:20105000-20157500 GCA_026167975.1 Phrynosoma blainvillii
GGTGTTGTAGTCCAAGTCTTGCACCCCTAACCCCAGCGTAGTAATAGTAGTAATAATATTAATAATAATAATCCTTAGTTTGTGGTAGGAAAGCTGGGCTGAATGCCCCACTCAGAACAGAAGAAAGTGCTCCCTTTGGGGTTGCAATTCCCAGCTGGTTGGGGGGATGCTGGGTGTTGCAGTCCAAGCAAGGTATTTTCTCTGCTGGAATAGCCCTTTGACCCTATCCTGCCTCTCACTTTTCACCCAGATGGCATAATGATGAGTCAGTCAGTTTCCTCGGGTCAGATTGCCCAACCTTGGTGTCGACTCAAGACCTCGTGCCGCCTGACGCAACCCAGTCCGAGGCGGCCGCCTCAACCTTTTCCTGTCCAAAGGGCAAGGAAGGGGCCTGGCTCTTATAAACAGACAGAAACATCCTTGCAGAACCAAAAATAGACGAGCGGCTGCCTCCGTAAGTCCCTGGCACTGGAGGATTTGGGGATTTGTAGTCCTAAGAAATCACTGGCTGACTGCAAATCCCCTAATCCCCCCCCCCCGCCATACACACACTTTTAGGTCAAGATTTTATAAAGATTTTGGGGCAGGAGAAAGGTAATTTTTTTAAAGCTTTTAAAGGTTTTATCAATTGTTGTTGTGGGCCTTCAAGTAGAACTTGCTTGGAGGACTGCGACACCCATCATCCCCCAACTAGCTCAACCTCTTCAAGCTCTCTTCTTTCTCCTTACAGTTCAGAGAAAACTCTCCCTGCAAGGATGGACTATGCCAAGAAGTCGCTGTACCTTCTCTCTCCAAGCTCCCTCTCCAAGTAAGTACATCCAGGGCCTTCTCGGTGGCTGCCCTTAGGTCCTCTGCGTCTCCCTTTGTATTTTGAAGGACCGTATTTCCCTATAGATCCCTCTCCATCTCTTGGGAACATCTGGGGAGGATCTTCTCTCTGTTCCACCAATGCCCAAGGAACATCTGGTTCCAAAATCCCAGGAACATCTGGTGGAATAGATAGGAGACAGGACCTTTTCAGTGGTTGCCCCTAGGGTTCCTGGAACTCCCTCTTTATTTGTAGGACTATATCTCCCAGAGATATACATCCCTCTCCATCTCTTGGGAACATCTGGGGAGGACCTTCTCTCTGTCCCAACAATGTCCAGGAACATCTGGTTCCAAAGTCCAATGAACATCTGGTTCCAAAGTCCCAGGAACATCTGGTGGAATAGATAGGAGACAGGACCTTCTCGGTGGTTGCCCCTAGGGTTCCTGGAACTCTCTCTTTATTTGTAGGACTATATCTCCCTATACATCCCTCTCCATCTCTTGGGAACATCTGGGGAGGACCTTCTCTCTGTTCCACCAATGTCCAGGAACATCTGGTTCAAAAGTCCAAGGAACATCTGGTTCAAAAGTCCAAGGAACATCTGGTGGAATAGATAGGAGACAGGACCTTCTCGGTGGTTGCCCCTAGGGTTCCTGGAACTCCCTCTTTATTTGTAGGACTATGTCTCCCTATACTTCCTTCTCCATCTCTTGGGAACATCTGGGGAGGATCTTATCTTTGTCCCACTAAGGTTCAAGGAACATCTGGTTCCAAAGTCCCAGGAACATCTGGTGGAATAGATAGGAGACAGGACCTTCTCAGTGGTTGCCCCTAGGGTTCCTGGAACTCCCTCTTTATTTGTAGGACTATGTCTCCCTATACATCCCTCTCCATCTCTTGGGAACATCTGGGGAGGACCTTCTCTCTGTTCCACCAATGTCCAGGAACATCTGGTTCCAAAGTCCAAGGAATATCTGGTGGGAATGTAGGGCAACATGGAGGGAGCTCTTGGCCTCCATAGGGAGATTATTCTGAATCCTGGGAGCAACCACTGAGAAGGCCCCTGCCTTGTAAATAGCCCCCAGCCATACCTTGGAGATGGTTGGGTTGAGAGAAGGACCCATAGAAGTGGTGGAAGCTGGTGACCTGGAGACCCCAAAACCCTGTTGACCCCAAAACCCTGTTGACCGAATGACCTCTCCCTTCTATCAGGTGCGTCTCGGCCAGCGCCTCCATGACCCACCAGCTGATGGTCAGTCCTTCTCCTCCTCCTCCTTTGCTCCGGCCGTATCGGGTCAGCAACTGCAACCGGACCCTGCGCAAGGGCATCATGGCCGAAAGCCTGAAGGATCTTCAAGAGAAGGTGAGGTCCGTCTTGGAGACCGTCTTCCTAAAAGGTCAAGGCTGGACATCCCAGAGGTCACCAAGAGCTTTCTTTCCATTTCCGCAGGTCCGCAGCGCCTTCCTTTTGGCCGGGAACATCTCGCTGGTCTTGGATGAAGATGGCACCATCGTGGAGACGGAGGAGTTCTTCCAGACGCTAAAAGATGGCACCGTGTTTTTGGCGTTGGCCAAAGGGCAGACATGGCGTCCAGCCAAGGTCAGAGTGACCAATGGAGCCATTTTTTTTTTCGTGGGTTGGGTTTCCATGGCTGACCCATGGTCTCCAGAGTTGTAGTCCAGCACTCAAGCCATGATGGTTCTCACACTATAAGCCTACCCTAAAATTACCCTAAAAGGCACCAGATTCCCAACCGGTCTCAAAAGCTAAGCAGGTTCATCCCTGGATGGTCCTTGGAGGGGAGACCGCCGAGGAATCCCAGATGCTGGAGGCTGTATTCCAAAGGAAGGGACTGGGAAAACCACCTCTGAGGATGCCTTGCACAAGATATATACAGTCACTAAATACCCACTAGAACTTGTAAGCTAAGCAGGGCAGCCCTGGATGGTCCTTGGAGGGGAGACCATAATAAACACAATTTGCTTAATTTTATCGGCAGACGGCCGGCTACCAACTCTCGATGTCCCACAAGCCCCAGCACCGGATCGACGTGGCCTGCGTGACCTTCGACCTTTACAAAACCGACCCTCGAGACTTCATCGGCTGCTTGAACGTCAAGGCGACGCTCTACGGGACTTATAGTATGTCCTACGACATGCAATGCTACGGGGCCAAAAGGATAATGAGGTCGGTATCCCTTCCTTGTAAACAAGGGCATGTCCCGAAAATATTGATTTTTGCAGAATTTGATATTACTGTTTTAATTGCTTTGGTCTCATCTGGAGCGGTCTTGGTGTTTGTAGTTTCTAAGTACCAAACCAAACTGCAAATCCTGCAGATGGATGGTGGAACCATAGTAGTCAAAGTAATATTAAATTACAATTTCTGGCGAATTTCAGAGCTTGCTAGAATTTAATGTTATTTAATGAGTAATGTGTTGTTGTTGTTGTTGTTGTTGTTGTTAATAATAATAATAATAATAATAATAATCTTATCAATGAGTAATGTGTTTTAATACTATTATTAATATTTAATACTATTATTTATTATTTAATATTTAATACTACTCTGCAGAGGGGCGGGATATAAATTATTATTATTATTATTATTATTATTATTATTATTATTATTATTATTTAATACTATTATTTAATATTTAATACTATTATTTAATATTATTTTAATAATAATAAAATTCTATTTTAATGTCCACTTTTGTATGCTTTTAATTTGTATTTTTTAAAAAAAATTGTAAGCTGCTTACAATTCCCACTTTGGGGGCAATAATAATAATACTAATAATCATAATAATACTACTAATACTAATAATTATACTAATAATAATACTAATAATAATGTTAAATACACTGTTTGAATTGAAAACAGCACTGAAGACCAATCTTTTCCAGCAGGTTTACCTACATTAATTTTTAAATTGTGATGGTTACAATGATGGCTAAGATGATGGTTAAGATGATGGTTACAATGATTATGATAATGATGGTTACGATGATGGTTATGATGATGGGGACAATGGGGACAATGATGGTTATGATGTTGGTTACGATGATGGTTACAATGAAGGCTGAGATGATGGTTAAGATTATGGTAACAATGATGGTTAAGATGATGGTTACAATGATTGTGATAATGATGGTTATGATGATGGGGACACTGGTGACAATCATGGTTATGATGATGGTTGTGATGATGGTTACAATGAAGGCTAAAATTACTAAGATGATGGTTAAGATGATTATGATAATGATGGTTACGATGATGGCTATGATGATGGGGACAATGGGGACTATCATGGTTATGATGATGGTTACAATTATGGTTAATATGATGGTTACAATGATTATGATAATGATAGTTATGATGATGGTTATGATGATGGGGACAATCATGATCATGATGATGGTTACAATGATTATGATAATGATGGTTACAATGATGGCTATGATGATGGGGACAATGGGGACAATCATGTTTATGATGATGATTACAATGATGGTTAAGATGATGGTTACAATTATTATGATAATGATAGTTACAATGATGGTTATGATGACGGGGACAATCATGGTTAGGATGATGGTTACAATGATGGCTAAGATGGTGGTTAAAATGATGGTTACAATGATTATGATAATGACGGTTACGTTGATGGTTATGATGATGGGGACAATGAGGACAATCATGGTTATGATGATGGTTACAATGAAGGCTAAGACGACTAAGATGATATTTAGGTTACATTAAGAAGGTGATGGCGATGGTGGTGGTGATACATGGTACACTACATCTCCCGATGCTGGGTCTCTGCCAATGATCTTGATATTTGCACCAAAAATGGGTCTGCAACCTTGAAGCTTTGCAAGACCTGATCTGCTCCCGGACGGGTCTCTCACCCGGCTCTTCTCTTTCCTCTCCAGGGAAGCTCTCCGCTGGACCTTGTTCACCATGCAAGCCACGGGCCACGTCCTCCTGGGCACGTCCTGCTACGTGCAGCAATTGCTGGACGCAACCGAGGACCCGAAAGAGCAGGATTCGCACCTCGGTCCCTCCTTCCAGCCTCATCCGGCGCGGAAGATGCTGCGGTGATTTGGGGCAGGGGATGATGGGACTTGCTATCCGTTAGCTGGAGAGGCGGGCTGAATTGCACGATTGCTGGGAAGCACTGCATTTACTCACTTCTATACTGGATTGTATTGGATGCTGGCACTTTTGCTCAAAGGTGTGGATTCGAATCCGGAGCCCTGGGCTATTTTCCTTCTCACTGGGAGATCTGCTGCTAGGAAAGACCCACAATTCTTCACTTTTTAATATATATATATATATATATATATATATTAAAAGACATAAAATATATATTATATAAAAAGACACCGAGTTTGCGTCGTGCCTTCTTTGCACAAGTCCGTCACGCTTTGTAAATATAATATGCATTAAAAATTAATCACTTTCTTAAGCTGTGATGTCCTGGTTTTTCACAAATATACATTTAAATCCCTTGCAAAGGAGGACGAGGTGCTGGGAAATGTAGGACACTCAAGAACATTACAAAACAAAAGCTAAAAGCATTAATATAAATCAAAAAAAGTGCTTCATAGTTGTGCTCTACGCAGATGATATAGTGCAATTTCTCTTAAATGCCCATGGTTCAATGCTATGGGATTTGTAGTATGGTAAAAATGTTTGGCCTCCTCTACACATCCCAGGATGCTGCCCAAATCTCCCTGGACTCTGGGAAACCAGGGTTTGAGTAAATTGGGTAAGTCACACTCTCTCAGCCTCATACGGCAAATCTCCCCTCCAAACTACGCATCTCAAAACTCCGTCGCATCCATTTTTCTCTCACCAAACTGCAAATCCCAAAAAAACTCCATATCAAAGCAATAGGGAGAGAGCAGTGCATGCCAAAGGGGTTTCAGTGGACATGAGCCAAGAGTGTGACGCAGCAGCTAAAAAAGCCAATGCGATCCTAGGCTGTATCAATAATATATATCTGCTAAATAATATAGCAAAATCAAGGTTTGCCTTTTGGAATATAGATCGATTCCAAAAAGCAAACCTTGATTTTGCTATGTGTATATAAGGGACACCATTTTATTATGACATTGTATTTAATGGGATTTGAGCATCTAGGGATTTTGTTATCCTGGAACTCAAGCAAATAATAATAATAATAATAATAATAATAATAATAATAATAATATATCCCATTGTATTAAGCATCCAGGGAGAACAGTGCGTGCAAAAGGGGTTTGAATGGACATGAGCCAAGAGTGTGATGCAGCAGCTAAAAAAGCCAATGTGATCCTATCAATAATATTATAGTGTCCAAACAGAGGGAAGACATAGCGCCGCTCTATTCAGCTTTGGTCACATTTGGATAACTAACCCTGTGTCCATTTCTGGACGTTGCAGTCCAAGAGGGACGTTGACCAGCTGGACATGTCCAGAGGAAGGCGGCCAAAATGGCAGGAGGTCCGGAAACCACCATTTGCAAAATGATGCAAACTTCTGCCTACTTTCCTGGCATTTTCCGGCGGATCTTCCCATTTGCATTATTATTTGCATTAAATTAGGGGTGTCTTTTCCCCCTCCCATTGGATCTCATGAGGACTGCACAGCCCATAATCCACAGAGACTTTAGGGTTGTGGGGGCTGCCATGATCAAAGCCTTGCTTTGGGCCGGATAAAGAGACCCAAAGGCCCTTCTTTCTCTGACTTTGGGATCCTTGCTAAGATCAAAGGCTGCCTTCTGGGGTCTCTGGGCATGTTTATTAATTAAAGCAATTAAATAGGAGCGAGTGCGAATTACTCACTTGGAGACATAGAGGAGGAAGGCAAGGCAGAAGGTGGAGGAATCTAGAAGAAGCCATCAGAAGTGTGTCCTCTATGTGTCTTTCCTCTGCAAGTATTCACTGGCGGTCTCCCATCCAAGAACCGTCCAGGGCTGACACTGCTTAGCTCCCAAAATCAGATGCGATTTTTTTTCTTAGATTTTTTTCCTGCATCCATGTCTTTCTCTTCTGGTTCAGGTTTAATTTCAAGTCACTTATTTCCAAAAATGTTTCCCTGCATCGAGTGCGAGAAACTCTCCCAGCAAATCCATCTTGTAGGGCCTTAATTTTTGATGACTTCTGGGAGGCCTGCTGTTTGCAATCTAGGGCAATCTAGAGGTTTCGGAGAAAGAGAGAATAAAAGTTTTCTATGAGGTTTTCCTTGGGAAAAAGACTACCATGGAGGAATACATAGGACCCTAGAGTTGGAAGGGACCCCCAAGGGCCATCCAGTCCAACCCTCTTCCTCTGCCATGGAGGAATACATAGGATCCTAGTGTTGGAAGGGACCCCCAAGGGCCATCCAGTCCAACCCTCTTCTTCTGCCATGGAGGAATACATAGGACCCTAGAGTTGGAACGGACCCAAAGGGCCATCCAGTCCAACCCGCTTCTTCTGCCATGGAGGAATACATAGGATCCTATAGTCGGAAGGGAGCCCCAAGGGCCATCCAGTCCAACCCTCTTCTTCTGCCATGGAGGAAGACATAGGATCCTGGAGTTGGGAGGGACCCCCAAGGGCCATCCAGTCCAACCCTCTTCTTCTGCTATGGAGGAATGCATAGGATCCTAGAGTCGGAAGGGACCCCCAAGGGCCATCCAGTCCAACCCTCTTCTTCTGCCATGGAGGAATACATAGGATCCTAGAGATGGAAGGGACCCCCAAGGGCCATCCAGTCCAACCCTCTTCTTCTGCCATGGAGGAATACATAGGATCCTAGAGTTGGAAGGGACCCCCAAGGGCCATCCAGTCCAACCCTCTTCTTCTGCCATGGAGGAATACATAGGATCCTAGAGATGGAAGGGACCCCCAAGGGCCATCCAGTCCAACCCTCTTCTTCGGCCATGGAGGAATACATAGGATCCTAGAGTCGGAAGGGACCCCCAAGGGCCATCCAGTCCAACCCTCTTCTTCTGCCATGGAGGAAGACATAGGATCCTAGAGTTGGAAGGGACCCCCAAGGGCCATCCAGTCCAACCCTCTTCTTCTGCCATGGAGGAAGACATAGGATCCTGGAGTTGGGAGGGACCCCCAAGGGCCATCCAGTCCAACCCTCTTCTTCTGCTATGGAGGAATGCATAGGATCCTAGAGTCGGAAGGGACCCCCAAGGGCCATCCAGTCCAACCCTCTTCTTCTGCCATGGAGGAATACATAGGATCCTAGAGATGGAAGGGACCCCCAAGGGCCATCCAGTCCAACCCTCTTCTTCTGCCATGGAGGAATACATAGGATCCTAGAGTTGGAAGGGACCCCCAAGGGCCATCCAGTCCAACCCTCTTCTTCTGCCATGGAGGAATACATAGGATCCTAGAGATGGAAGGGACCCCCAAGGGCCATCCAGTCCAACCCTCTTCTTCGGCCATGGAGGAATACATAGGATCCTAGAGTCGGAAGGGACCCCCAAGGGCCATCCAGTCCAACCCTCTTCTTCTGCCATGGAGGAAGACATAGGATCCTAGAGTTGGAAGGGACCCCCAAGGGCCATCCAGTCCAACCCTCTTCTTCTGCCATGGAGGAATGCATAGGATCCTAGAGTTGGAAGGGCCCCCCAAGGGCCATCCAGTCCAACCCTCTTCTTCTGCCATGGAGGAATACATAGGATCCTAGAGTCGGAAGGGACCCCCAAGGGCCATCCAGTCCAACCCTCTTCTTCTGCCATGGAGGAATACATAGGATCCTAGAGTTGGAAGGGACCCCAAAGGGCCATCCAGTCCAACCCTCTTCTTCTGCCATGGAGGAATGCATAGGATCCTAGAGTTGGAAGGGACCCCCAAGGGCAATCCAGTCCAACCCTCTTCTTCTGCCTTGGAGGAATACATAGGATCCTAGAGTTGGAAGGGATCCCTAAAGGCCATCCAGTCCAGCCCTCTTCTTCTGCCATGGAGGAATGCATAGGATCCTAGAGTTGGAAGGGATCCCCAAGGGCCATCCAGTCCAACCCTCTTCTTCTGCCATGGAGGAATACATAGGATCCTAGAGTTGGAAGGGACCGCCAAGGGCCATCCAGTCCAACCCTCTTCTTCTGCCATGGAGGAATGCATAGGATCCTAGAGTTGGAAGGGATCCCCAAGGGCCATCCAGTCCAACCCTCTTCTTCTGCCATGGAGGAATACATAGGATCCTAGAGATGGAAGGGACCCCCAAGGGCCATCCAGTCCAACCCTCTTCTTCTGCCATGGAGGAAGACATAGGATCCTAGAGTTGGAAGGGACCCCCAAGGGCCATCCAGTCCAACCCTCTTCTTCTGCCATAAGGAATATATATTATCCTAGAGTTAGAAGGGACCCCTAAGGGCCATCCAGTCCAACCCCCTTCTTCTGCCATGGAGGAAGACATAGGATCCTAGTGTTGGAAGGGACCCCTAAGGGCCATCCAGTCTAACCCCTTCTTCTGCTATGGAGAAATACATAGGATCCTAGAGATGGAAGGGACCCCCAAGGGCCATTTAGTCCAACCCTCTTCTTCTGCCATAAGGAATATATAGGATCCTAGAGTTGGAAGGGACCCCCAAAGGCCATCCAGTCCAACCCTCCTTCTGACTAACCCTCCGCCTTTCTCCTCAGAGTATTCCCCGAAATGTCTGGTATTTGAACCCAAATTTTCTCTTCCCATTTCCGCTTTGTTAAAAGTGACGAACGGCAAAAGCTGTCTCCGTTTTTTGTTTTTTTTAATCCTGGAAAGATTTATGGCCCGGCCTTAAAAAACTAATTCATCTCAAATGAAATATGGGGCGACGGAGTAAAAGCGACAGCTCTGTACAAATGGACCCGAAAAATTAAAAGGGGAGGAAGGACAAAATATCCAATCTTTGCAAAGCTTTCCGATTTATCATCGCAAAATTAACACAACAATCCCTTTTTAGCGATTAATAAGGCTGGCGTTTGGCCATTTTTCTTGTAAAAAATCTGCTTTGCAAATAGGATTTTAATGACTGTTTTTAAAAGTCCCATTTGCTACATCTTCTGTATTTGCCTGAATTTGGGGACAGATCAAATTTTTGCAAATTTTGCAAATTTGGGTTAAAATTATGCATATTTATTTTGGCAAAAAATCCCAAACCGAAACGCCGTATTAAGTCTGCGATTTTATTTGCCCCGAATGTCGACGCACCGAATCCAGCAATATTTTCTCTTCATCCCATAGAGAAATAATTAGCAAAGTAATTAGCAAATCCTAATATTCAACAGCTAATTATCAATGACTTCTTGGATAATTTTGGAATTTTTGGAATTTTTGTGATTTTTGCATGCTTTTGAATTTCTTTTGCAATTTTTGCAAGAAATCTTGGCAAGAAAACCCCATGATTTAGCTTGACCTTAGGATGGACATCATGACTTGAAGGCCCACAATGACAAAGTCATAAGAGTATTATTGCTATTATTGCTATTATTGCTATTATTATTATTATTATTATTATTATTGTTGTTGTTGTTGTTATTTATTGGGAATGCAATCCCAATAATGTGGAAGATGTTGGAAAGCATGTCCATATGGAAGATGACCATACAACCTCATGATAGCTTGACCTTAGGATGGACATCATGACTTCAAGACCCACAACAACAAAGTCATAAGATTATTATTATTATTATTATTATTACCAGCCCAATAATATGGAAGAAGTTGGAAAGTATGGCCATATGGAAGATGACTATACAACTTCATGATAGCTTTGACTTGAAGGCCCACAACGACAAAGTCATAAGGATATTTATTTTTATTATTATTATTATTATTATTATTAGGAATACCAGCCCAATAATATGGAAGAAGTTGGAAAGCATGGCCATATGGAAGATGACCATACAACTTCATGATAGCTTGACCTTAGGATGGAAATGACTTGAAGGCCCACAACGACAAAGCCATAAGGATATTTTATTATTATTATTATTATTATTATTATTATTATTATTAGGAATACCAGCCCAATAATATGGAAGAAGTTGGAAAGTATGGCCATATGGAAGATGACCATACAACTTCATGATAGCTTTGACTTGAAGGCCCACAACGACAAAGTCATAAGGATATATTATTATTATTATTATTATTATTATTATTATTATTATTATTATTAGGAATACCAGCCCAATAATATGGAAGATGTTGGAAAGCATGTCCATATGGAAGATGACCATACAACCCTATGATATAGCTTGACCTTAGGATGGACATCATGACTTGAAGGCCCACAATGACAAAGTCATAAGGGTATCATTACTGTTGTTGTTGTTGTTGTTGTTGTTATTGTTGCATTATTATGGTATTATTAAGAATACCAGCCCAATAAAGCAGAAGGCACACAACGACAAAGTCACGAAGGTATCATCACCGCCATCATCACCATTGTCATCGAGCATGCAAGCCCAACAATGCAGAGGATGATGGGAAGTGTGGTCATCATGTGTAGCGCTGACATCACAGTGGCCTGAACCCAAATCCTAGCTACGATTAAAGCCAGGTTTTGGGGCTCCAGCACAGTATCCAAGAGTTGCCATTGCCTCTTTGAAGGTCTTCGGGAGCCCTCCGAAATGGCGCAGTCTGGGCGCACAAAATGGCCGCACGGGTCCCGCAATACGTACAAGCGCAACCAGGACCCCCAGAGTCCCAAATGGGTCAAGACGGGTCCTCAAACCAGCGCCAAGATGGCGGATGGCGACCGGGAAACGGATCCAGACTGCGCCAACAACAGCAGTGGCGGAGAGTCCAGCGACCGGGAGATTTCGACGGCGTCCGTCATTTCTGGTGAGCGCAGGAAATAATAAACATGGAGTCATAAAAACCTTGGAAAGAAAGTGATAAAGTCATAAGTCAGATAAGACACATAACGACAAGGTACAAGTTCGAGTCTCCGATTATCTAAAATCCAAAAATATTCCAAGTACCAAAGCCATTTTTGCATTCTTTTTTTTTTGAGATTGCGACCCTTTTGCTTTCCATTTACAAATTTTCACGCAAAATGTCCGAAACTGGATGGAGGTAAAATAAACGAGGATGATAGGTTTCCATTTAGCATTCGAAGAAACTGTACATTTGTTGTTCATTTCATGTACCCAATTATTTTTAAAATATTCTGTCGTTTTCAAAGTCCAATGTACAAAATTTTGAGGGAGGTAAAATAACGAGGATGATAGGTTTCATTTTGTTTTATGCACAAAAGTTATTTTTTAAAAAAATATTGGGTATAAAAATTACAAGCAATTTGGATAAAGGAGGCTCAACCTGTACTTAATTTTTACGGATTACCGTCATCCCTCCACATTTGCGGCTTTGATTAATATGTCCTCTCTAGGAATTTCTAGGTCCTCCGGCGCAACTCTGTCCATAGAGCCATGCTGGAGGACCTATTTATTTATTATTCATTGATATATTCATTGGTCAATAGATCTCTCCCGATCCATCCAAGACTGCAGCCTCGGAAAACCAAACCCGCGCACCCAGAAGGAGCATGTTGACCGCCGTCATGGTCATCCCAACGGTCCAGGAGGGAACCATTTGGACAACCGTGGTCTGGATGGACACCCGACGCCAAAATTCAGCATCGAGCGGTCATCCTTGTTGACCAACAACGCTGCCGAAAAGCTGGAGGACTTTCTGTCCAAGGAACTCCGTGCTCGGGGGGAGAACCACGCGGCGTGCCGCTACGAAAATACAGACGGTCACCGGAGACACCACAGAAGGGACCACGCGGACCCCAAAGGGACGAGCAGGAGACCGACGCGTGTCCAGTCGTCCAGCAGAATAGGGGACATGGTGGAGAGTCCCCTTGGTGTGCGCCAAGACCTGTCTCCATGGCACCTCTGGCAAAATCTTGGAGGAAAGAGACAAGGTTCGGAGGGCTTCCTTTGGAAGCGGGAAGGAAGCGGTCATTCCACGGCGGTCAGCGGCTCGACCAGAATTTTGCCCCGGTGCCAGATCAATCACGTTCAGCACTGCCAGGCATGCCAAGCCTATAATCGGGACCAGCCCTCCATCCCTTATGAGAATTGCTGGAGCCCCCTAAGCGAGGAGGACCGTGCCGGCGGAGCGGACCGCCAAGACAAGCAACCGGAAGCCCCTTCCTCCAGGCAACAGGTCTCGGACCGGCTCTCGAAGGTCCAGCAATGGCTGGAGCAGACCTCAGCGGGACCGGACCCCCTGAACATGAGAGTCCAACGTCCGGCGGTCCCAGGGACCCCAGAATGGTGCCATGCATGTGCATCCACGAACCAAAAGGATGAAGATCTCTGGGGCAGAGAAGGAGCGGTCAGGGATTGTCGGAGGCCGGGCACCGCTGCGGAAATGAGACCCAGACAAACAAGACACCTGGGGGAGAACCATCATCACAATCATCAGGTGAGGAGATTAAGGGGAGGCAACACGGAGGGGTGGGTGGGTTGTCATGCCTGGGATATGGGTGGTAGCAAAATAATAGTTCCAGAAGGGACCCCCAAGGGCCATCCAGACCAACCCCCTTCTGCCATGCAGGAATACATAGGATCCTAGAGTTGGAAGGGACCCCCAAGGGCCATCCAGTCTGACCTTCTGCCATGGAGGAATACATAGGATCCTAGAGTCGGAAGGGACCCCCAAGGGCCATCCAGTCCAACCCAATTCTGCCATGGAGGAATACATTGGATCCTAGAGTTGGAATGGCAGAGGATTAGCTGGAAGTGTCCTTGCAATTCGGGAAATTTTGGAGATTCTGGGTTGCAGGAAGAAGGTGAAGGAGGTCGAAAAACAGTCATGGCATCCCTCTCTTGGTTATGGGGCATGGAGTCTGGGGACGATGGTGGCCACGAGACCTGATTTTTTTGACATTTCCCTCCCTTTTTAGCCATCCGTTTGGATCCTGCCTTGCGACGATACCAGCACCTCGCCGTCCACTTGCAACTGCCCTTTCTGCGAGAGACAAAGACCTCATGCCCGGCTGGTGTCCAGCAACGTCCAGCCTGACCTCTCGGCCGACGAAGTGGCCCGACGGTTGCAGGCAGAGAACCGCATCGTCCAGATTGTGGAGGCCTTTGAGCGCCGGACTTTGCGGGAGGCCAAGAGGACGGAGAAGAGGGGAGGCCGAGTGACCACGGTGGTCAGTGAGGCCAAACGGGGCCAGCGGTCAAGAAGCACCGCCAAGGCCCACAAGTCTCACCCCACAGAGAAAGAGAGGCACTAGGAGGCCAGGACTCTGCGGCCAAGGAAGTGCCCCAGTTTCATGGATAGACTGCGGGGCATCCATTAGGGTTGCAAACCCGAAGGGTTATGGGCCCAGGATAGGGAAGAGGGTTTGGCAATTCTGTGTGTGTGTGTGTGTGTGTGTGTGTGTGTGTTGCAAATTTTTTTCAATATAAATTGTCACAAAAGAAGAAGAGGAGGAGGCATGCACAGAAGGAGATGTGGCGTGAAGAAAGAATATTGCAAAATTTTGCTATTTGTAATTTGCAAAATTTGCAATTGGTGATTCACAAAAAAATTTGTAACATGCAATTTGCACAAGTTTGTCATGTGCAATTTGCAAAAAAAATTGTAATGTGCAATTTGCAAAAAAAATGGAATGTGCAATTTGCAAAAAAATTGTAATTTGAAATTTGCAAAAATTTGTAATACACAATTTGCAAAAAATTGTAATACACAATTTGCAAAATTGCAATTTGATTCCTTGTACCCACTGGCATGGGAATACCAGGGCATGGCATTGCAAGCCTTCCCTAGAGCCAATGGGAAATGTAGTCTCCCTACTTGCTAAGCGTGAACCAAGGGGCAAACCCTTCTGGGTGGATTCTGGGATTTGTAGTCCCCTTAAAAGCACGTTTTCCAAACTCCCAAATAAGTTTGCAAGCAGAATTCCTAAAGGCACCAAGCAACCGAAGTGTGAACCAAACCCTAGAGGGTGGATTCTGGGATTTGCAGTCCAAAATAAAGCCCTTTTTTCCAATCTGCCAGATGAGTTTGCAAGCCGAATTCCTGAGACCACCATCTACTGGGTGGATTCTGGGGTTTGCAGTCCAAAATAAAGCCCTTTTTTCCAATCTCCCAGATGAGTTTGCAAGCCGAATTCCTGAGACCACCACCTAATGGGTGGATTCTGGGGTTTGCAGTCCAAAATAAAGCCCTTTTTTCCAGATGCGTTTGCAAGCTGAATTACTGAGACCACCATTTACTGGGTGGATTCTGGGGTTTGCAGTCCAAAATAAAGCCCTTTTTTCCAGATGCGTTTGCAAGCTGAATTACTGAGACCACCATTTACTGGGTGGATTCTGGGGTTTGTAGTCCAAAATAAAGCCCTTTTTCCAATCTCCTTAATGAGTTTGCAAACCAGATTCCTGAGACCACCATCTACTGGGTGGATTCTGGGGTTTGCAATCCAAAAAAAGCCCTTTTTTTCCAGTCTCCCAAATGGAAAAGCAACCTAAGCTTAAACCAAGCGGACCAAAAAATCCCACAAAGGAGGCCATCGGGAGTCAGAAAATTAATTTTGCTAAATAAATGCAAGGTCTTATAGGGCCTTCCTTATAATGGTGTTGGAGGTGTTTGCCGCGCGGAGATTTTGGCGGCTCTTCTAGGATCACTTTTATTTTTAATTGAATTCCCTTGAGAACCGTAGAGAAAAGGTGGCTTTCAAAAACATGAATCACGCAGCCGAAATTCTCATTTTCAGGCATTGCATTGAGACATTTCCCCGGAATAATAATAATAATAATAATAATAAATCCCCTTTTTTGCAAATATCTGGTTAAAAATAATAGGATATTTTGCATTTTCCCCAGCTTTTGTTAATGGCTCCTGGGGTGCTATTAAAGCCAGAAAGGTGGAACAAATCCAATTTTATTTTCCTCCTTCCACCGCAATCTTTCCTTCTTTCTTTCTTCCTTCCTTCGGAGAAAGAAAAATAGGACACCGTTTCCAGGTAAAATTGACCGGAGAGAATACGAAGCTTAAATGGGTGCTTTTAGACCCAAAATTTGCATTGCAGATTTTGCAAATTTTGTGCAACGTCCACGGATTATTTATCCACAAATTCGTCTATATCCACAGCTTGGAAATATTGCAAAAATATAAATATTCCCAAAAAAGCAGACTTTGATTTTGCAATTTTATGTAAGGACCACGGATTCTTTATCCACGGATTCAATTATCCACGGCTTGGAAATATTGCAAACACTACGTAGGTGCCATCGTGCGATGCACAATCGTCGTGCAAAGCACAGGATGCACGCTTGCAATGCAAAGAGTAAGAAGAGGCACACAATTGGAGAGGACCTTTTTTCTTTTGCTGAGATTCTGCTTCCAGGCGGCCGAATGACCACATCTGGCTGACCACCGTCTGCGTCTGCAAAGTCAACACCGAAATCTAGCAAAGCTGTTTAATATTTGCACAATGCTTTAGCCGTGCGAGAGGCACTCAGCGGGGTTAAGGTGACACAATCAGCCGTCCGAGGGGGGCCTGAGAGAAAGAGGGAGAAAGCACAATGAGCCATTGCACATAATAAAACCATGGATTGTTGGAAGGGACACCAAGAGGCCATCCAGTCCAACCCTCTTCTTCTGCCATGGAGGAATACATAGGATCCTGGAGTTGGAAGGGACCCCCAAGGGCCATCCAGTCCAACCCTCTTCTTCTGCCATGGAGGAATACATAGGATCCTAGAGTTGGAAGGGACCCCCAAGGGCCATCCAGTCCAACCCTCTTCTTCTGCCATGGAGGAATACATAGGATCCTAGAGTCGGAACGAGAATTTGCCCAAATTTGGGTCTGTATGTAACAACAGGAGGTTCATTACAGAGAGAATTGCAAGGGCTGTGTGTTGTGTGTTCTAAAGAGTCCTGGAGTTGGAAGGGACCCCCAAGGGCCATCCAGTCCAACCCTCTTCTGCCATGCAGGAATACATAGGATCCTACAGTTGGAAAGGACCCCCAAGGGCCATCCAGTCCAACCCTCTTCTACCATGGAGGAATACATAGGATCCTAGAGTTGGAAGGGACCCCAAGGGCCATCCAGTCCAACCCTCTTCTTCTGCCATGGAGGAATACATAGGATCCTAGAGTCGGAAGGGACCCCCAAGGGCCATCCAGTCCAACCCTCTTCTTCTGCCATGGAGGAATACATAGGATCCTAGAGTTAGAAGGGACCCCCAAGGGCCATCCAGTCCAACCCTCTTCTTCTGCCATGGAGGAATACATAGGATCCTAGTTGGAAGGGACCCCCAAGGGCCATCCAGTCCAACCCTCTTCTTCTGCCATGGAGGAATACATAGGATCCTAGAGTCGGAAGGGACCCCCAAGGGCCATCCAGTCCAACCCTCTTCTTCTGCCATGGAGGAATACATAGGATCCTAGAGTTAGAAGGGACCCCCAAGGGCCATCCAGTCCAACCCTCTTCTTCTGCCATGGAGGAATACATAGGATCCTAGTTGGAAGGGACCCCCAAGGGCCATCCAGTCCAACCCTCTTCTTCTGCCATGGAGGAAGACATAGGATCCTAGAGTCGGAAGGGACCCCCAAGGGCCATCCAGTCCAACCCTCTTCTTCTGCCATGGAGGAAGACATAGGATCCTACAGTTGGAAGGGACCCCCAAGGGTCATCCAGTCCAACCCTCTTCTTCTGCCATGGAGGAATGCATAGGATCCTAGAGTCGGAAGGGACCCCCAAGGGCCATCCAGTCCAACCCTCTTCTTCTGCCATGGAGGAATACATAGGACCCTAGAGTTGGAAGGGACCCCCAAGGGCCATCCAGTCCAACCCTCTTCTTCTGCCATGGAGGAATACATAGGATCCTAGAGTCGGAAGGGACCCCAAGGGCCATCCAGTCCAACCCTCTTCTTCTGCCATGGAGGATTACATAGGATCCTAGAGTTCATATTAATTTTTGTTATTTTTATTAGAAAAAGAGGAGGAACTTATGACCATAGTTGGTGATGCTTTTTTTCCCCATCTTGACAGGAATGTATAGTTTTCTGGGTTTGGAAATGTCATGTTTTCCATCGGGATGCCCATCACTCTTGGCTCTAGGTATATATGCTGGGGATTTTGGGAGCTGGAGTCCTCCAAGTCACTTCGCCAGGCTCTGGTCACAATCGATCAACCAATTCATCCGTCAAATTTATTTATATCCTGGCTTTCTCCCAAAAAATGGGACTCAAGGTGCCTTGTAGGAGGGGAAAAATAGAGACATATTTAACCTGAAAAAATACGAGAGAAAAATTGAAATTAAGCTAAAATAAAATGTTGTTGTTGCTGCTGTTGGGTGCCTTCAAGTTGACTTCTCTTTGGGCCTTGAATCATATAAAATCTTTGAATATGTCTCAGAAAAATTCAGATTAAAAGTATTGATTTATTGGTGAATTGATAGGCCCTTCTTCCTTCCCTTCGTTCTTCCCTTCCTTCCTTGTTTCCATCCATCCTTCCTCCCTCCCTCTTTCCCTTCCTTTGTTCTCTCTTTCTTTTCCTTCCTTCCTTCCTTCCTTCCCTCCCTCCCTTCCTTTGTTTTTTCTCTCTCTCACTTTTATTTCCTTCCTTCCTTCCCTTATCCTTCCTTCCTTCCTTCCCTTATCCCTCCATCCCTCCTTCCTTCCTTCCTTTCCTTCCCATATCCTTCCTTCCTTCCTTCCTTCCTTCCTTCCTTCCGTTATCCCTCCATCCTTCCTTCTTCCTTCCTTCTTCCTCCCTCCTTCCTTCCTTCCCTTATCCCTCCCTCCTTCCTTTCTTCCTTCCCTTCCTCCTTCCTTCCTTCCCTTATCCCTCCTTCCTTCCTTCCTTCCTTCCTTCCTTCCTTCCTTCCTCCTTCCTTCCTTCCCTTATCCCTCCTCCCTCCCTCCCTCCCTCCCTCCCTTCCTTCCTTCCTTCCTTCCTTCCCTTATTCTCCATCTCTCCATCCACCCCCCCTCCTTCCTTCCTTCCTTCCTTCCTTCCTTCCTTCCTTCCTTCCCTTATTCCTCCATCCATCCATCTCTCCTTCCTTCCCTTATCCCTCCCTCCCTCCTTCCTTCCTTCCTTCCTTCGTTCCTTCCTTCCCTTATTCCTCCATCCATCCATCTCTCCTTCCTTCCCTTATCCCTCCCTCCTTCCTTCCTTCCTTCCTTCCTTCCTTCCTTCCTTCCCTTCCTCCTTCCTTCCTTCCCTTATCCCTCCCTGCCTCCTTCCTTCCTCCTTCCTTCCTTCCTTCCTTCCTTCCTTCCTTCCCTTATTCCTCCATCTCTCCATCCACCCCTCCCTCCTTCCTTCCTTCCTTCCTTCCTTCCTTCCTTCCTTCCCTTCCTCCCTCCTTCCTTCCTTCCCTTATCCCTCCATCCCTCCCTCCTTCCTTCCTTCCTTCCTTCCTTCTTTCCTTCCCTTCTTCATTCCTTCCTTCCCTTATTCCTCCATCTCTCCATCCACCCCTCCCTCCTTCCTTCCTTCCTTCCTTCCCTCCCTTATCCTTCCATCCCTCCTTCCTTCCTTCCTTCCTTCCTTCCTTCCTTCCTTCCTCCCTCCCTTCCTTGGCCCGAGGGGGGCAGACGCGTGTCCTCTGCGTGTGCGTCTGAGCGAGTGACTGACTGACAGAGAGAGAGAGAGAGAGAGAAGGAGGGAGGCAGAGGCATCTGGGGGCACTTGATCTCCCGTCCTTTGGGGATGCGGGGCCCCCTCCCTCCTGGGGGTCCACCTGGGACCCCTTGACCCCTGGGACCCTCGGCCCTCCTCCTTGGCCAGCGAGGGAGCGAGGCGCGAGTGCGAATCCTGCTGCCTGCCTGCCTGCCTGCCTGCCTGCCTCCATCCTCAAGATGCCTTTCCACCCTGTGACGGCGGCGTTGATGTACAGGGGCATCTACACGCTCCCCAATATTTTGGCAGCCGAGCAGCACCCCCCCGTCGAGATCCCAGAGGACGAGCTGGAAGGTGAGGAAATGGGGGACCCCCTTTTAAGACCCCTTCCCCCAAAGGCTCCCCAAAAAACAGGGAGGAGAGAAATAGGGGGGAACCCCCTTTTAAGACCCTTCTGGGACCCCCCCAAAGGTTCCCCAAAAACCAGGAAAGGGAGAAAGGTAGGGGACCCCCCTTTTGGGATCCTTCCTTGCACCCCTCCAAGGCTCCAAGGCTAGAGACCCCCCAAAAAAAACACAGAAGGGAAAGATGGGGACCCCCTTTTGAGACCCTTCTGGGACCCCCCCAAGGTTCCCCAAAAAAACAGGGAAGGAAGAAGTGTAGGGGACCCCCTTTTGAGACTCCAAGGCTAGAAACCCCCCCAAAAACACAGAAGGGAAAGATGGGGACCCCCTTTTGAGACCCTTCTGGGACCCTCCTCCCCAAAGCTTTCCAAAAAACAGGGAAGGGAGAAATGTAGGGGACCCCCTTTTAAGACCTCCCCCCTTTTAAGACCCCATCTCCCTCAAAGGCTCCCCAAAAAACAGGGGAGAAATGTAGAGGACCCCCTTTTGGGATCCTTCCTTGCATCCCCCCAAAGGCTCCAAGGCTGGAGACCCCCCAAAACCCAGGGAGGAGAGATATGGGGGACCCCCTTTTGAGACCCTCCTCAAAAACCAGGGGAGGGAGAAATATGGGGGAATCCCCTTTTGACCCTCAAGGGCTCCAAGGCTGGAGCCCCCCAAAAACCAGGGAAGAGAGAGATGAGGGACCCCCTTTTGAGACCCCCCCAGGACCCCCTCAAAGGCTCCCCAAAAACCAGGGAAGGGCGAAATGTAGGGGACCCCCTTTTGAGATCCTTCCTTGTATCAAAGGAAGGGGGAAAGATATGGGGGGCTCCCTTTTAAGACCCCCCATTGGATCCCCAAAGGCTCCCCAAAAACCAGGGAATGAGTGGAAATATGGGGGGACCCCCTTTTGACCCTCAAGGCTGGAGACCCCCCAAAAAAAACCAGGGAAGGGAGAGACCACCCCTGGCACCCCCAAAAGCTCCAAAGATGAAGACCCCCAAAATAACACCCCCTACAAGGGAGGGGGGAGCAATGAGGAAGGGGTTTGGGGTTTTTTTGGGGGGGGCTTAGAAGTCAGGTCCCCAAAACTGGAGGCTGGAAAGGGGGAGCTTGGTTTTGGGGGGGGGAGGATGATAAAGGGGGTCAATGAAGATGTTTTTGGGGGGCTTTGGAGTCCAAAAGTGGAGGCTTGAAAGGGGTTTTTGGTCTTGGGGGGCTGAAGGGAGGGTTTTTGGGGGGCTAGGAGTCCTAAGCTGGCTTGGTTTTTTGGGGGGGTGCTGAGGAAAGGGTTTTTTGGGGGGGTCTTAGAAGTCAAAAGGTTGGAAATTTGGGGAGATGGACGCACCAACTGCAGAGAGATGCAAAGCTTTGGAGAGGGAGAAAGAAAGAAGGATGAATGAATAAATGAATGAAAGGAAGGAAGGAAGGATGAATGAAAGGATGGAAGGAAAGAAGGATGGTGTGTATTGAATATTGGGGGGCCCTTGAACCCCCCTCCCCAAAAATGCCATCATTTGTCTTTGCAAAGCTTCTTCCTTTGCAGAGATTTTTTAAACAAATTCTCTGCTTCCTTCTTTCTCTGTTTTGCAAATCCATGCAGCAAGGATTGCGAGGGACAGGGTTGTGGGTTTTTTTTGGGGGGGGGGGGTCTTTGCAAATGTTGGGCACCCCCTTTCCCTTGTCTTGAGTGTGAAACACACACACAAACACACAAAACACACAAACTCACAGCATTGCAGGCTCTGTGCGCCCTGGGAGTCTGTGCCTTTTTTTGGAGAGCTTCCTCTTATGACCCCCCCCTTTGCACCCTCTTTGCTCCCCCTTTTAAACCAGGGCTGCCCCCTCCCCATTTCAGGGAAGCCCCCCAACCCCTCTTGGGGTCTCCAGCCCCCCATTTTTGGCACCCAGACCCCCCAAAATCCTGGTCCTTTCCAACGCGCAACCGGTGCGCAAAAAGCCGCCTCTTTATCTTTACGCACAGGTGTCTTCGGAGGAGAGGATGGAGAGAATGGGAAAGGAAGGAAGAAGGAAGGAAGGAAGGAAGGAAGAAGGGGGCAGAGGAGGAGGAGGGGAAAAGGGGGGATGCCCCCAAGACTACCTGCTTCCTCTCCCCAAAAACACACAACACACAATAGACACACTGCGCCTCCCGATTGAAATTCCACTCGTGTTTCCCTCAAGAGTCCAATCTGGCAGAGAAGAAGCCTGGAGCTTTCTTGCTTTATCTCTCTCTCTCTTCCTTCCTTCCTTCCTTCCTTCTCTACTTCTTCCTATCTCCCTTCCTTCCTTCCCTCCATCCTTCTGTTGCTCTGTCTGACCTTCCTTCCTTCCTTCCTTCCTTCCTTCCTTCCTTCCTTCCTTCCTTCCTTCCTTCTCTCCATCTCTCCATCGTCCCTTCCCTCCTTCTTCCTCCCTTCCCCTTTCTCTCTTCCTTCCTTACTTCCTTGCATCCACCTCTCTATCTTCCCATCCCTCCCTCCTTCCTTCTGTTCATCCCTTTCTCCTTCCTTCCTTCCTTCCTTCCTTCCTTTCACCTCTCTATCTTCCCATCCCTCCCTCCTTCCTATCCCTCCTTCCTTCTGTTCATCCCTTTCTCCTTCCTTCTTTCCTTCCTTCCTTCCTTCCTTCCTTCCTTCCTTTCACCTCTCTATCTTCCCATCCCTCCCTCCTTCCTATCCCTCCTTCCTTCTGTTCATCCCTTTCTCCTTCCTTCCTTCCTTCCACCTCTCTATCTTCCCACCCCTCCCTCCTTCCTATCCCTCCTTCCTTCTGTTCATCCCTTTCTCCTTCTTCCTTCCTTCCTTCCTTCCTTTCACCTCTCTATCTTCCCACCCCTCCCTCCTTCCTATCCCTCCTTCCTTCTGTTCATCCCTTTCTCCTTCTTCCTTCCTTCCTTCCTTCCTTCCTTCCTTCCTTCCTTCCTTCCTTTCATCCACCTCTCTATCTTCCCACCCCTCCCTCCTTCCTATCCCTCCTTCCTTCTGTTCATCCATCTCTCCTTCCTTCCTTCCCCTTCTCTCTTCCTTACATCCTTCCTTCCTTCCTGACTTGAAGGCACCTTACACACACAAGATGCATATATACAGCTGCCAAATTCCCATTTCATCTTGGAAGCTAAGCAGGGTTAGCCCTGGATAGTCCTTGGAGGGGAGACCGCCGACGAATCTCAGGTCCTGGAGGTGATATTCCAGGGAAAGGAATTGCAAAACCACCTCTGGGGATTCTCTGGCTAAGAAAAACCCTATTGAATTCATAAATTCACAGACAATTTGGAGCTGCATGCACACACACACACACATATATATATATATATATATATAGGCAAGGCGGATCCTGAAATCGAATTAAAAGGAGAATTTCCCCCCCTATTTTCCTTTCCAAAGGTCCAGAAAAAGAGGGTCGGAGGGCTGCAAAAAATAACTTGACCATTGAATTTATTCCTGGCTTTGGCTCATTCATATTCCCCAAAAACTTATTATTTAGAATTATTTAGAATTAAGTTTCAGGATAACTTGCTTCAAAGTGTTGCAACAAATGTGCATTTTGGTTGGACCTGGCAAGGTTTACTCAGAGAGGTGTTTGGCCTTTGCCTTCCTCCGAGGCTGAGAGAGTGTGACTTGCTCAAGGTCACGGCTAATTCCAGTGCAGGATTCGAACCCTGGATTCCCAAAGCCATCCTCCAGTGCTCAAACCATTCCATGTTTTATGCTAACGACTGCATTACTCGCTCGTCATCTAGACACACTTTCTTAAAATATAATTTAATTAGTTACATTACGTTTGCTCACTTTTGAAGGGATTTGAATGCAGGTCGAGCATCTCCAATTCCTATATTGGAACATAATATAATATAATATAATATAATATAATAATTCCCCATTTAAGGAGTCCAATGGGCCATTGTTTTGTCTTTCATAGATTTTAGTTAGAACTAGAGTACTTTCTTTCTCTGTAGCTTGAAGCAGCAACATCGGGAATACCGTCCGGTCCGGGTGATTTACTTATTTTTAATTACTTTATAAAACGAGAGGTTTGTTTTCAAATAGTTTTTCCTCAAAAGTATCTACCAAGCTTTCATCTTCTTTCACATACTTCTTCTGCGCATGGTTTCCCTTGCATTTTTTATTTCTACTCGGCCGCAGAGCATCCCCGCTTTTGGTTTTAATTTCCCGTCGATTTCTCGGATCTTGCGGAAGAGGTCCCTCAATTTCCCCATCCTTTTCCCAAATGAGTTAAATGAGAACGAATATCCCTGGGTTCACCTTGTTGCATATATACAGCCGTCAAATTCCCATCTGAACTTGGAAGCTAAGCAGGGCCAGCCCTGGATAGTCCTTGGATGGGAGACCGCCAAGGAATACTAGGTGCCATAGGCTTTATTTCAGAGGAAGGAACTGAGAAAAACCAGTCTTCCTTAAAAGAGAAAACCTTGTGAAATCCATAAGTCGACAAGCGACTTGAAGGCACATACACAACCATATGCGTTTTTATGCTTTTTAATTGTTTTCCAAACGAAATTGTTTCCTTAAATGGACTGAATGCTTTAAAAAAAACCTTTGCACCGCCACATATGGGTTTAGCTATTTTCTTTTAAACTTGTAAGCCACTTTGGGTCCCGTTTTTTTGGTGAAAAAGGAGGAATACAAATCCAATAAATAAATCGGTAACGGGAGCAAACTCACTCAATGGATGAGATTTAATAATAATATTGATTTCCCTTAAGGGTCGACACACCAATTAGTGCTTCAAATGCGGATGAGTAAACGGGTTTGGACCATAGATTTCACATTTCCTTTCACATTCGTTGCACATTTGCTATCTTTGTTCCTTCGGGCCACGCTTTTTATTGCACTGGAGCTCAACAAATGCATAACTCTTGTTATTTATCGGTGCATTGCAACCCCGACTTGAGATCCTAGCATCTGGATATTTTGGTTCTGTGCGCAATGTCTGCCTCCTGTTCAAGGTCTCATCGCACATGAATGTGCATGGAGCATGGATACATATGGTCCATGGGTGTGTGCACCGCATGGATGTACAAGTGTGCACTGTGCATGGATACACATGTTGCATAAATGTATTGATGTGCATAGATATGCATGGTGCACAGACATGCACGAGGCATGGATGTATGGATGCACAAGGTGCATGGGTGTGCATGGGTGTGCATAGGTGCATGGTGTGCATGGTGCATGGGTGCACAAGGTGCATAGATGTGCATGGATATTCATGGTGCATGGGTATGCATGGGTATGCATTGATGCATGGCAGTGCATGGCTGTGCATTGTGTATGGGTGTGTATAGATGCATGGATGTGCATGGCGCATGGATGCACAATGTACATCAATGTGCAAGGATACACATGGTGCATGGGTGCGCATAGATGAATGGATGTGCATGGTGCATTGGTGCACACGGTGCATGGATACACATAGTGTATGGGTGTGTATAGATGCATGGCTGTGCATGGTGCATGGGTTGCATAGATGCATGGATGTGCACGGTGCATTGATGCTCATGGTGCATGGATGCACATGGATGTGCATGGCGCATGGATGCACAAGTTACATGGATGTGCATGGACATGCATGGTGTACGGGTGCGCAACGATGCATGGGTATGCACGGCGCATTGATGTGTGTGGTGCATGGATGCACAAGGTACATGGATATGCATGGTGTATGGATATGCATGGATGCATGGCTGTGCATGGTGCATTAAGGTACACAGTGCATGGATGCACATGGATATGCATGGGGTATAGATGTATGGGTGTGCATAGGTGCATGGATGCATAAGGTGCATGGATGCACGTGGCACATGAGAATTTGGTTGCACATTTGCTGTCTTGGTTGAGTTGTGTGGTGTAAACTCTGCTAACTCTCAACTCATCTCTGCGTTGCAAACCCCGACGACGACGCAAAGTGTGGGAGGGCATGTGTCCTCTGCACTGGCGCAGAGATCCTCCTGCAATGCACCTCTCTCCGTGTGCGTTGCACACTGCATCCTTGCTAAAAACCCTTGCCAGCATTTTTAACTTTGCACCGTTGGAAGGAAATCGGGATGGAGGGAAAGGAGAATGCAAACCTGCAACCACATGCATGCACATGGATGGGTGTATGAAACGAACAAAAGCACATTGAGGCCTTGCAAGAATCCTCAAATCTGCAAATCAATATTTGACCCATTCATTTGCAAGAGAGAGAGAGAGAGAAAAGTTATCGGAGACCCTCTTAAATAATTGTTACTCTTCTTCCTTTGCAATTGCAATGTGGCCTGGTTGTTGTTGTTGTGGTTGTTTTTAATAATAATAATAATAATAATAATAATACATTTTCTCTTTAAGTTTAGGCATGCATTATATCGGGTTGATACCGATCACAGTCTTGCAACCGGATGTTGTTTTGTTTGCATTTGCAACAAAAAAGGCAGCGATTAAAACAAAAGTAGTCCCAATTCTATCTATCTATCTATTTGTGTGTCTATTTATCTGTCTATCCATCCATCCTTCCATCTATTTGTCTGTCTAACTCTCTGTCTGTCTCTCTCTCTATCTATCCATCCATTTAAACATTCATCTGTCTGCAAGAGGGACTCAAAAGAGTTGCAATAGGGAATGCAATAAGACTTGTAATATGAAATGCAATGAAAGTTGCAATAAGAAGTGCAATAAGAGTTGTAATAAGAAATGCAATAAGAGTTGTAATAAGAAATGCAATAAGAGTTGTAATAGGAAATGCAATGAGAGTTGCAAGAGGGGGAAAACATTGCCTCTTTTTGCAAGGAAAGGGCAAGTCAACATTGCAAGACAGCAGCAGGCAGGTGACAACCGCAGGTGGCCATTTTGCCCGCTTTGCACCGCGGAGATGATGGAAACCGAGCCAAGACAGTCCTTTTTGCTGCAATTAGCCACCTGCCCAGCAAAGGCGGGTGGCCCTTGGCGTCCGTCCCGACCGGCCGACCGACGGCCGAGAAACAAACGGTGCATCAACTTCCCCAAAGAGATTGCAAGCCGCCGCATCTGAACCTGACCTAGTAGTGCTTCTGAAAGATCACCAGTCTCTCAAAAAGACACAATCTCTAGATAGCATGTTTATCCCCCCCATTGCAACTCTCATTGCATTTCCTATTGCAACTCTTTTGCGTTCCTCTTGCAACTCTTATCACATTCCTTATTGCAACTCTTATTGCATTCCCTCTTGCAACTCTTATCACATTCCTTATTGCAACTCTTATTGCATTCCCTCTTGCAACTCTTATCACATTCCTTATTGCAACTCTTATTGCATTCCCTCTTGCAACTCTTATTGCATTCCCTCTTGCAACTCTTATTGCATTCCCTCTTGCAACTCTTTTGCGTTCCTCTTGCAACTCTTATCACATTCCTTATTGCAACTCTTATTGCATTCCCTCTTGCAACTCTTATCACATTCCTTATTGCAACTCTTATTGCATTCCCTCTTGCAACTCTTATCACATTCCTTATTGCAACTCTTATTGCATTCCCTCTTGCAACTCTTATCACATTCCTTATTGCAACTCTTATTGCATTCCCTCTTGCAACTCTTATTGCATTCCCTCTTGCAACTCTTATTGCATTCCCTCTTGCAACTCTTTTGCGTTCCTCTTGCAACTCTTATCACATTCCTTATTGCAACTCTTATTGCATTCCCTCTTGCAACTCTTATCACATTCCTTATTGCAACTCTTATTGCATTCCCTCTTGCAACTCTTATCACATTCCTTATTGCAACTCTTATTGCATTCCCTCTTGCAACTCTTATCACATTCCTTATTGCAACTCTTATTGCATTCCCTCTTGCAACTCTTATTGCATTCCCTCTTGCAACTCTTATTGCATTCCCTCTTGCAACTCTTTTGTGTTCCTCTTGCAACTCTTATCACATTCCTTATTGCAACTCTTATTGCATTCCCTCTTGCAACTCTTATCACATTCCTTATTGCAACTCTTATTGCATTCCCTCTTGCAACTCTTATCACATTCCTTATTGCAACTCTTTTGCATTCCTCTTGCAACTCTTATCACATTCCTTATTGCAACTCTTAATGCATTCCCTCTTGCAACTCTTATCACATTCCTTATTGCAACTCTTATTGCGTTCCCTCTTGCAACTCTTATCACGTTCCTTATTGCAACTCTTTCGAGTTTCTCTTGCAACTCTTCTTGCATTTCTTCTTGCAACTTGAGGCGACGGATCTCCTCGCACCCAAAGCATAGTCCAAACCTCTTTGCCTATCTTCTGTTGCATTCCCATCCAAATTCCCTGGGGATATCCTGATCCAATAATTGCTGGTTTTGTCGCGCTAAAATTAAAGCCATCCATTGTCGATTCCTGGGGAAAGGCATCCTTGCAAAACCCTCTTAATACAACCAAACCCTGGAGTCCTCCTCCGTTAGTACTGGTATATACAGGTGCAAATAAAAGTTACCCAATTCCCTTGCAAAGCTAATTTCCTCAACATTTAAAGCAATGCCGACAGTTGGTGCAAAACCCACAATATTCCCACCTTTTTTTTTGGGGGGGGGCGTAAAATCACAGTCTTTTAACTATGCATAGAATATTTCTTAGCTTTTTTAAGGAATTAAAAGGGAAAAACTCGCTTGTTTATGTTGTCGTTTTGCTAGGCAACTAGGGAAAGTGCAAACAATGCGGTGAAGGGTTCGGCATCGCAGCTGCAGACTTTTCTGTCCCAGTTGTTGCAAAACTCAAATGCTGAAAGGGAAAGATGCCCGTGTGTGTGTTGGATACTGACGTGTGTGTGTGTGTGCGTTGTGTAACGACATGCATTGATTTTGGCAATTGTGTTGGAGTATTTTGGTCATTTCCAACCTACAGAGACCCCAAGGTGCGCCTATCCTTGTTGCAGTTGTGTGTTTCCAAGTCATTTCTAACCTACGAAGATCCTAAGTTACACCTATCCTTGTTGTTGTTGTGTGTCTCCAAGTCATTTCCAACCTACAGAGACCCCAAGGTTGTTGTTGTGTGTCTCCAAGTCTTTTCCAACCTACAAAGATCCCAAGATGCACCTATCCTTGTTGTTGTTGTGTCTCTCCAAGTAATTTCCAACCTACAGAGACCCTAAGGTTGTTGTTGTGTGTCTCCAAGTCATTCCCAACCTACGGAGATCCTAAGGTTGTTGTTGTGTGTCTCCAAGTAATTCCCAACCTACGGAGATCCTAAGGTTGTTGTTGTGTGTCTCCAAGTAATTTCCAACCTACAGAGATCCTAAGGTGTGCCTATCCTTGTTGTTGTTGTGTGTCTCCAAGTCATTTCCAACCTATTGTGCAAAGGGGTTTTCTTGGAAAGATTTGTTCAGTTGGCCATTGCTATCTCCTGAGGCTGAGAGAGTGTGACCCAATGGGTTTTAAGTCTCCATAAGTTGGGGACGACTTGATGGCACACACCTGGGCCATGTTTCCTCCAAGGCAGTGTTAAAAATGAAGCTCCGCACAAAGGAAGAAGCAACATGTACTTTGCCGTCGACCTTGACGAGGCTATAAAGATAATTGATGATGATGAAGGAAGAGGAGGAGGGAGAGATAACAATGTGACTCTGAGACAACAAGCCACCCATCAGTGTCAGCGCTTGGCATCTGGTGACCTGGCAAGGAGAGAGAAACCGCGTCACGTCGGCTCCATCGACGTCTCGCGACTCTCGGCCAAAGTCGTCTCAAAGTGACCGGGAGTTTAGGACTTCCGCATCGCGTGGCGGCATGACAGGCGGCGATCCCCGAGCTCCGAATTAATCTCCCTGGGTTTCTGATGCCACGGATGCCAAATTCCACATTTGGGACAGACGCACACAGACGAGTATTTGTTGGTAGCCGGACTGCTGGGAAATAAATAAAACGAGCAAAACTACAAATCCCAGGATTCTGTCGCGCGGAGAAGTGGTGCTAATTTGTGTTAATTGTTCCTGCAATGTAGATGAATCCCGAGACTCGCTGCAGGATGTTTTTTGGCTTGTAAAATACTGTTTTTAGCCGGTAATTAATTGCCCTGACAAACATCTGGCAGGAGAGATCCGTAAACGAGGACTCCCATGGTTTTTTATTTCATTATATTGGAAAGCTACCGGAATCGAGATGGGAGACTATAATTAATTGGACTGGAAATGAAGCACAGGGAAAAGGAAAGAGGACTCATCCGCACTGCCAGAATTAATGCAGTTTGACACCACTTTGGCTCAATAATGCTCAGCAGTCCTGGGATTTGTAGTTTGGAGAAGGACCTAGGCTGCATTTGCATTGCAGAAGTAATAAAAGTTTGACATTGCTTTAACTGCCCATGGCTCAATTATGCTATGGGGTCCTGGGATTTGTAGTTTGGAGAAGGACCTAGGCTGTGGCAAAATTAATGCAGTTTGACACTGGTTTAACTGCCCATGGCTCAATGCTATGGAATCCTGTGATTTGTAGTTTGGTGCACTGCAGAATTAATGCAGTTTGATGCCGCTTTAATTGCCCATGGATCAATAGTGCTATCAGATTCTGAGATCTGTAGTTTGGTGAAGGACCTAGGCTGCATCTCCATTGCAGAAATAACCCAGTTTGACACCACTTTAATTGCTTATGGCTCAATGCTGTGAGATGCTGGGATTTGTAGTTTGGCGCATTGCAGAATTAATGCAGTTTGACGCTGCCTTAACTGCCGTGGCTCTATAATGCTATGGGATCCTGGGATTTGTAGTTTGGCACACCACAGAATTAATGCAGCTTGATGCCTCTTTAATCGCCCATGGCTCAATTTAATACTTTGCAATCCTGGGATTTCTAGTTTGCACCCAGCACTCTCTGACAGGGAAAGCTAGATGTCTCACAAAAACTACAGATCCCCAGATTGCACAGTATTTGGAGGGAATCTATAGAATAAAATCCCTGTGAAAAACATTAATTTCGACCGGCCGCAATATCCATTTGCCATTTGTATGCACCTTGCCAATTAATTTCACAACCTTTGTTTAACGAACCACTAATCAAACTTGCTTGGCAATATTTGCACCGGATTAATTACTTGTGACTCGTTAATTTCCAAGATTTACCCCCCCCCTTTGCCTCAGATGCAGAAACGAGGGCCCCAAAATGCCAAAAAACGAGCCTTTGATTTTGGCAACAAAAAATACTCTGTTTGGCTAATTTCCCTGCGAATCCTAAAAACCAGATGCTTGTCCTTTGTCATAATTAGCAAAGTCAAAAGAGGGAACCGAGATAAATGAAAGGGAGCCTTTTTATTCTTGTCGTAGTTTCACTTTTTTAATTGCTCCATTAAAGCAATCTTTACCGATTAATTGCACGAGTTGCAATGCATTAACCTGTTGGATAAATATCCATGCATCTGCATAAACAATGAGGATTGCATTTATTTTATTTTATTTATTGGATTTATATCATGCCTTACTCTCAAAACGGGATCCAAGATTGCTTTCCTCCTGCTGCTGCTGCGAATGCGAAACCCCGCGCCCGCATTTAGTCCGAACTTGAAAGCTAAGACAAGCTTTGGGAGCCTTTTTCAAGATTGGAAAATGTTTTGTTGTTGTATGCCTCCATTTCTGACTTACGGCGACCATAAAGTGAACTTATCATGAGGTTTTCCTGCCAAGGTTTGCTCAGAGGGGTTCGCCTTTGCCTTCCTCTGAGGCTGAGAGAGTGTGAGGGATTGCAAGGTGACCCAGTGGGTTTGCATCGCTGAGCAGAGGGTGATTCAAACCCTGGTCTCCAGAGTCCTCCTCTGGGTACAGTTGGGCTTGGAGATGGAGCAAGAAAGAGGTAGATTTGGGGCTGGAGATGGAGTGTGAAAGGGGTAGATTTGGGTTGGAGATGGAGTGTGAAAGGGGTAGATTTGGGGTTGGAGATGGAGTGTGAAAGGGGTAGATTTGGGGCTGGAGATGGGGTGAGAAAGGGGCAGATTTGGGGTTGGAGATGGAGTGAGAAAGAGGTAGATTTGGGGTTGGAGATGGAGTGAGAAAGGGGTAGATTTGGGGTTGGAGATGGAGTGAGAAAGAGGTAGATTTGGGGTTGGAGATGGAGTGAGAAAGAGGTAGATTTGGGGTTGGAGATGGAGTGAGAAAGAGGTAGATTTGGGGTTGGAGATGGAGTGAGAAAGTGGTAGATTTGGGGTTGGAGATGGAGTGAGAAAGAGGTAGATTTGGGGTTGGAGATGGAGTGAGAAAGGGGTAGATTTGGGGTTGGAGATGGAGTGTGAAAGGGGTAGATTTGGGGCTGGAGATGGGGTGAGAAAGGGGCAGATTTGGGGTTGGAGATGGAGTGAGAAAGGGGTAGATTTGGGGTTGGAGATGGAGTGAGAAAGAGGTAGATTTGGGGCTGGAAATGGAGTGAGAAAGGGGTAGATTTGGGGTTGGAGATGAAGTGAGAAAGGGGTAGATTTGGGGTTGGAGATGGAGTGAGAAAGGGGTAGATTTGGGGCTGGAGATGGGGTGAGAAAGGGGCAGATTTGGGGTTGGAGATGGAGTGAGAAAGAGGTAGATTTGGGGTTGGAGATGGAGTGAGAAAGAGGTAGATTTGGGGTTGGAGATGGAGTGAGAAAGAGGTAGATTTGGGGCTGCAGATGGAGTGAGAAAGGGGTAGATTTGGGGTTGGAGATGGAGTGAGAAAGGGGTACGTTTGGGGTCGGAGATGGAGAAAAAAAGGGGTCGGCTTGGGGTTGGAGACGGTGTGAGAAAGGGGTAGATTTAGGGTTGGAGATGGAGTGAGAAAGGGGTAGATTTATGGTTGGAGATGGAGTGAGAAAGGGGTAGATTTGGGGTCAGAGATGGAGAAAGAAAGGAGTAGGTTTGGGGCCAGAGATAGAATGAGAAAGGTTAAATTTGGAGATGGAGTGAGAAAGGGGTAGATTTGGGGTTGGAGATGGAGTGAGAAAGGGGTAGATTTGGGGTTGGAGATGGAGTGAGAAAGGGGTAGATTTGGGGTTGGAGATGGAGTGAGAAAGGGGTAGATTTGGGGTTGGAGATGGAGTGAGAAAGAGGTAGATTTGGGGTCGGAGACAAAGAAAAGGGTAGATTTGGGGTTGGAGATGAAGTGAGAAAGGGGAAGATTTGTGGTTGAAGATGAAATGAGAAAGGGATAGATTTGGGGTCGGAGATGGAGTGGGAAAGGGGTAAATTCAGGGCCGGAGGCTCTTGGCGTCCTTCCGTTGTGTGACGGACGGTGGCCAGACTCCTTCCCTTCCCTGCTTTTCTCCGCAGAGATCCGTGAGGCCTTCAAGGTCTTTGACCGGGACGGAAACGGCTTCATCTCCAAGCAGGAGCTGGGCACGGCCATGCGGTCATTGGGCTACATGCCCAACGAGGTCGAGCTGGAGGTCATCATCCAGAGGCTGGACATGGACGGTAGGTCCTTCCGGAAAGGAAGGGAAGGGAGGCCATCTTTGAACCCCAACATCCCACGCAAGGCCGGCCGCGACTCCATGCATCCCTCCAGAGCTTGCCGATTGCAACACCCATCATCCCTCAACCTCCTCTTTAGTGTTGCAATGAGTCCGAAACAACTTGGGCCGCGTCCACACTGCGGAAATAACCCAGTTTTGCACCCCTTCCATGAACTGGAATCCTGGGAACTGTGAAACATTTAGCCTCACTCTCTGGCGCCGCAGCAAACTACGAATCCCAGGACTCCGTCGCACGACGCCATAGCACTTAAAGCGGAAGTTTCGGACCTTTTCCCCCCAAACTAGATATCCCAGGATGCCATCGCGTTATTGCGCCACGGCGGTCAAAGCGGAGTCAAAGTGGGTTATATCTGCAGTGCGGACGCAGACTAAAAGGCACACAAAAGTCGAAATTGGGCCAGAATGTGACCAGAAATGGAAATATTCTTATTTTATGCATCTTTTCTACCACTTTTTTATGGGTCTTTTCTCCCGTTTTGCACGAATTTTGCAAAAACTGGCAGAGAAGATAAATTTCATATATTTTGGGGATGTGTTTATCCCTTTATTCCTCCTTTTTTTATCTATCTATCCATCCATCCTTTTCTTTTTCTGCGGCTGACAATAATAATGCAACTGTCTCCAGAGCTATTAAAGGTTTGATGTCTCCAGATAAAGAGAATATTTGTCTTGGGAAAAGAGGCTGTAAAAACCGGTGACAGCTCCATAAAATACCGCTTGGGCATCATTTCTCTGGAGAATAGAGCCAGCAATAAAGCCTCAAACAAAGCCTCTCTGGAGACCAGGGTTCAAATTCCCGTTGGGGTGACTGGAGTCACACTCTCTCAGCCTCAGAGGGAGGCAACTGCAAAAGCCCCTCTCAGCTTATCTTGCCAGGGAAACCCCATGCCATGGAAAACCTCTTCTGCCATGGAGGGATACATAGGATCCTAGAATGGGAAGGGACCCCCAAGGGGCATCCAGTCCAACCCTCGTCTGCCATGAAGTAATACCTAGAATACTAGAGTTGGAATGGACCCCCAAAGCTCCACAACAATGGCAACCTTGAAAACTAGATTTCTCTTTTCTTTCCAGGAGATGGACAGGTGGACTTTGAGGAGTTTGTGACGTTACTCGGACCCAAACTTTCCGCCTCCGGCATCCCAGAAAAATTCCACGGCACAGACTTCGACACCGTCTTCTGGAAAGTAAGGACTTGACCTCTTTGGATATTTGGGAAAAAATGGGAATTTCCCCATTTCCCCCCATAAATGATGCCATAGGAATACATAGAAGGGACCCCCAAGGGCCATCCAGTCCAACCCTCTTCTTCTGCCATGGAGGAAGACATAGGATCCTAGAGTTGAAAGGGACCCTCAAGGGCCATCCAGTCCAACCCTCTTCTTCTGCCATGGGGGAATACATGGGACCCTAGAGTTATAAGGGACCCCCAAGGGCCATCCAGTCCAACCCTCTTCTTCTGCCATGGAGGAATACATGGGATCCTAGAGATGGAAGGGACCCCCAAGGGCCATCCAGTCCAACCCCCTTCTTCTGCCATGGAGGAATACATAGGATCCTAGGTTGGAAGGGACCCCCAAGGGCCATCCAGTCCAACCCTCTTCTTCTGCCATGGAGGAATACATAGGATCCTAGAGTTGGAAGGGACCTCCAAGGGCCATCCAGTCCAACCCTCTTCTTCTGCCATGGAGGAATACATAGGATCCTAGAGTTGGAAGGGACCCCCAAGGGCCATCCAGTCCAACCCTCTTCTTCTGCCATGGAGGAATACATAGGATCCTAGAGTTGGAAGGGACCCCCAAGGGCCATCCAGTCCAACCCTCTTCTTCTGCCATGGAGGAATACATAGGATCCTAGAGTCGGAAGGGACCCCCAAGGGCCATCCAGTCCAACCCTCTTCTTCTGCCATGGAGGAATACATAGGATCCTAGAGTTGGAAGGGACCCCAAGGGCCATCCCTTCCAACCTCCTCCCTCTTCCTCCGCAGTGTGACATGCAAAAGCTGACGGTGGACGAACTGAAGCGTCTCCTCTACGACACTTTCTGCGAGCATCTCTCCATGAAGGACATTGAGAACATCATCATGACTGAAGAGGAGAGCCACATGGGCAACGCGGAGGAGTGCCCCGTGGACGTGGAACGTAAGTAAAACCGCCGGACATCGGGTGGCACAAGACCAGAGTGACCAGAGGTCCTCCGTTTCCACAACCATGCACAAATATGCATGCAAAACCATGTGCAAATATGATGTGCAAAGTGTGATGCACAACTGTACACATATAGGATGTGAGAAGTGTAATGCACAAGCCCATGCAAATAGGATGGTGAAAAGTGCAATGCACAGCTATATGCAAATAAGATGTGAAAAGTGCAGTGCACAAGGGTATGCAAATAGGACGTGAAAAGTGCAAATCCATAGGTATATGGAAACAGGATGTGAAAAGTGCAATTCACAGGTATATGCAAATAGGATCTGAAAAGTGTGGTTCTGAACCATATTGAAATATGATGTGCAATACACAATACACAACCATGAACATATATGATGTGCAAAGTGCAATTCACAGCCATGCACATATATCATGTGAAAAGTGCAAGGCATAACCACGAACATATATGATGTGCAAGGTGCAATACATATGCAAATATGATGTGAAACGTGTGCAATGGACAACCCTTCGCAAATATGATGCGAAAAGAGTGCAAAGCACCACTGTCCACAAATATGACCTGCAAAGTGCAACGCACCACCATATGCAATATATGTGATGACCGCACACTGCTTAATGACGCGATGCGCACGTGAAACGTGGGACGAAGCGTGACAGCGCCACATGCATCACTTTGAATTACAGGCGTTACACATCGGACCCCAAAACACAACCCCGTGCACGAGGGAGTTGGCACACACGCGTGCAAGACGCCGAAGGGGATACCGTCCCACAGTTTTTCCTTGGGTGACATCTTTCTCCGCGAACCTGTAACGCAGGGAAGAAAGTGGCAGCCGGAACGAATGTCCTCCGTGCTCCGTGACACACGCTGGTCTTGGCGTGAACACAATCGCAGTGAGCGAAGAGCCTCGTTTGTGGAAGTGCCAGTTCTGTCCCAGCCGCCGCCGAGTGCTCTGAATATTAATTCAGGGAATTAAGGGCGAAGGAGCAGCGCTTTGCAAGCCAAGTCTCTGAGCTTTGGCGTCCAAAAGGCAGAAGCCAGAAAACCCCAAGGTTGCATCGTATTTACGTAGCAGATCAATTTGCACATGGTTGTGCATTGCACACTTATGCAGATCATATTCGCATAGGGTTGCGAATTGCATTTTGCATATCACATTTGCGTATGGTTGTGCATTGTATGTTTCACTTCATATTTGCGCATGTAGTGCGCTTTTCACATCATATTCGTGCATGGTTGGGTATTGAACTTTGCACATGAGATTTGCGTATGGTTGTTCATTGCACTTTGCACATCATATTTGTGCATGGTTGGGCATTGCACTTTGCATGTCATATTTCCACATGGTTGTGCATCACACGTTGCACATCATATTTGTGCATGGTTGGGCATTGCACTTTGCACGTCATATTTGTGCATAGTTGAGCATCGCACTTTTCACATCATATTGGCGTACAGTTGTTAACTGCACTTTGCATGTCATATTTCCACATGGTTGTGCATCGCACATTACACATCGTATTTGTGCATGGTTGAGCATCGCACTTTTCACATCATATTGGCATACCGTTGTGCATTGCACTTTTCACATCGTATTTGCATATGTGAAAACATCTTTGCAAATTGCACAGATTTCCAAGACTATTTGCCGCTCGGGATTTGCAAAAAAAACCCTCACGCTTGGTTGTTCAGAAAACAGCGCTTTTATGCTAATTATTATTATGCTAATTATTATTAATAATAATAATTTTTCTGTTGCAATTCCATTATTTATTCCATTAATTTATTTTAATTATGCAATGTAGCGTAATGCTGTTTTCTGTCCTGAACAACCAAGTGTGAGTTTTTTGCAAACATCTGCAAAAAGTTTGCAAAAATCTGTGCAATTGCAAAGTCTTTCTTACAAGATGGAATATATTCCTTGTGATTGGGTGGGCTATAAATAATAATAATAATAATAATAATAATAATAATAATAAAGAATGTATTTGCAAATTGCAAATTATTATTATTAAGAACGTATTTGCAAATTGCAAATTATTATTACTAAGAATGTATTTGCAAATTGCAAATTATTATTATTATTAAGAATGTATTTGCAAATTGCAAATTATTATTATTAAGAATGTATTTGCAAATTGCAAATTATTATTATTATTATTATTAAAAATGTATTTGCAAATTGCAAATTATTATTATTATTAAGAATGTATTTGCAAATTGCAAATTATTATTATTACTAAGAATGTATTTGCAAATTATTATTATTACTAAGAATGTATTTGCAAATTATTATTATTATTAAGAATGTATTTGCAAATTGCAAATTATTATTATTTTTATTAAGAATGTATTTGCAAATTGCACAGATCACAGGTTGCATTTTAAAACCCGTTTCGTTTTCATACTCTCGGCCATTTTTTTTTTGTCCTGTATTTGGTACAAAATTTTAAAAAAACATTTAAATTTTGCAATCCGGCTGTTTTTATGGAATTGCAATTATGGAATTACAGCTTTTGTAGCAATAAAGTTATTTTCGCTTCTTCTTTTTCTTCCTTAGCTTGTTCGAACCAACAGATCAGACAGACCTGCGTCCGGAAAAGCCTCATTTGCGCCTTCGCCATTGCGTTTATCATTAGCGTCATGCTGATCGCTGCAAACCAGGTGCTGCGGAGTGGGATGAAATAGCCGCGACGGACATCGGGAGCCACGGATGGAGAGACGGACAGTGTTCCCGGAGGAACAAACGGGGTCCGCAAAATATAGGGATACCTATAGGGTGTGCCAGATGCGGCGCCAATCTCTCGCACGCTCCCAAAAACTCGTCTCCTCTTCCGCCCGTCTTTTGGAGAAGCTCTCCCTTTCCTCTCTCCGGAGATGCATCTGTATCTTCTAATTCTCCTCAGCGGATTGCGCAGTTCCTCCCCGAACGGCGGATGAATTCGCACCAGGGCCCTGCATGGTGGGAATTTTCAAACTAACTTTCTGAAGCATGCAAAAGCGCATGAAGACTCCCCCTCCTTTCTCTGAGTGATGCAATACTGTGTGCTTTTATAACCAAGATACCGTATTTTCCGGCGTATAAGACGACCCCCCCATTTTTCCAGTCAAAATATAGAGTTTTAGCACATCTATCTTCATTATCCTTATATCTGGCGTATAAGACGACCCCCCCCCACTTTAGCCACAGATTTTACAGGTAAAAAAGTAGTCTTATACGCAGGAAAATAAGGTATTAGAATCCTACTATATAAAATAGTATATATATATATATAATATATATATTTATATTTACGATAAGCTGAATAATCCGTTAAGCAATACACACACGCGCGTCGAGATTTTCTATCTGAGATTCGGGCGTTGCATGAACATCAAACACACACACATACATACACACATATACAAAGGGCTGGACACCGATCACTTTGCTGTTTGTACCGCCGTCCGATCTCTCCACCAAGCAGGCTTTCTCCGGCGTCTATGCACTTTTCCTCCTCTCCCTACTTATCCCACCCCCAAAAAATCCCTTTATCCACCCCAAGAAGACCCTTTATTCCCACTTATTCCCCTCCGAATCTTGGAGGTAGAGCCTGCTCTGTGTGGATCTGGGGTCGTTCGGTTGGAAAGCACCAGCAAACGGTTGGATTACCTGGAGGAAACTCGCTTCTGTTTGATCAGGAATTGTTCTGCTTCAACACCGTTGCATGCGGATAGATCCATGGAAGGGTAGATTAATCTATGGTAGGGTGGATAAATCCCAATAAAGCCATGATAAGGGTGAATAAATCCTTGGTACGATGGATAAACCCCAATAAATCCTTGGTACGGTGGATAAATCCCGATAAATCTATGGTACAGTAGATAAATCCCGATAAATCCTTGGTACGGTGGATAAATCCCGATAAATCTATGGTACAGTAGATAAATCCCGATAAATCCTTGGTACGGTGGATAAATCCCGATAAATCTATGGTACAGTAGATAAATCCCGATAAATCCTTGGTACGGTGGAGAAATCCCAATAAATCTATGGTAGAATGGATACATCCCAATAAATCTATGAGAGGGTGGATAAATCCCTATAAATCCATGGTAGGCTGAACAAATCCTTGGTACGATGGATTAATCCCAATAAATCCATGGTAGGGTGGATAAATCTATGGTAGGGTGGATAAATCCCAAAAAATCTATGGTAGGGTGAATAAATCCTTGGTACGGTGGATAAATCCCAATAAATCCATGATACGGTGCATAAATCTATGGTAGGATGGATAAATCCTTGTAAATCTATGGTAGAGTGAACAAATCCTTGGTATGGTGGATAAATCCCAACAAATCCATAGTAGGGTGAATAAATCCCAATAAATCTAAGGTAGAGGATACATCCCAATAAATCTATGGGAGGGTGGATAAATCCTTGGTAGGGGGAAATAAATCCCAATAAATCTATGGTATGGAAGACAAACCCATGGTAGAGTGGATAAATCCCAATAAATTCATGGTAGGATAGATAAATCCCAATAAATCTATGGTAGGGAGGATAAATCCTTTGTCATGTGGATAGATCTTGATAAATCCTTGGTCAGGTGGATAAATCCTGATAAATCTATGGTAGGATGGATAGGTCCATGGTAGGGAGGATAAATGCATGGTCAGGTAGATAAATCCCAATAAATCCTTGGTAGGATGGATAAATCCCAATAAATCTATGGTACGGAGTATAAAACCATGGTAGGGTTGATAAACTCAGATAAATCTATGGTACGGAGAATAAATCCATGGTAGGGAGGATAAATCCAGATAAATCTATGGTATGGAGGATAAATCCTTGGTCAGGTGGATAAATCCCAATAACTCTATGGTACGAAGGATAAATCCATAGTAAAGTGGATAAATATACGGTACGGTGACACCAAAGGTGGAGAACCTGTTCCCGGAGACGCAAGAGACTCCATCTCACAATTTCGCCCTCCATTTTCATTTGCCAATAACCCTTGGTAAAGTCCATAGCTTATAGGATCTCTCCGAAGAGAGTTCCCGTCTTGGCGTGAGATGGAGATTTGAACTCGACCCTTTTCCTGTCCCAATATGGCGAACCATTCCCCCCCCCCCCGTTTGAAGACCACCTAACGAGTTACCCAAGAATGAAGAAAAAAAAAATCAGAATTGTGCCTTATTTCTCATTTGACTTTGTCTAACGTTTCACTTGCAAAAGTTGTCGGTTCTCGTTGCACTGTGGCTAAGCCTTTGCTTCCTTTCTGTGAATGTATTATTATTATTATTATTGTTATTATTATTATTATTATTATGTGCCGCAATAATGAGTATATCTTTCGACTTTTTAATGAGAGAGATTGAGAGAGAGAGAGTAAAAACGACACACAGACCGTGTTCCTCGAGTCTGTAGCCATTTCCCACTTTTTGAAAAGAAAGCCACCAGAAAGTGGTTGGAGATATCTCCAAGAATATTCTTATCGGAAAGATATAATTATCTCTAAAAATATTATATACAAATATTTTAAAAATCTACAAATATTCCTAGATTCCAATTTTGCAAGAATAGTATTTTCAGCCAGGTCCAATTATCCCCCTAATATCTACAAATATTCCAATTTTCCAGGAATATTCTTATCGGAAAGGTGCAATTATTTCCCTGATATCTACAAATATTCCAATTTTGCAAGAATATTCCTATCAGAAAGGTGCAATTATTTCCCTGATATCTACAAATATTCCGATTTTGCAAGAATATTCCTATCAGAAAGGTGCAATTATTTCCCTGATATCTACAAATATTCCGATTTTGCAAGAATATTCCTATCAGAAAGGTGCAATTATTTCCCTGATATCTACAAATATTCCGATTTTGCAAGAATATTCCTATCAGAAAGGTGCAATTATTTCCCTGATATTGACAAATATTCCGATTTTGCAAGAATATTCTTATCGGAAAGGTGCAATTATTTCCCTGATATTGACAAATATTCCGATTTTGCAAGAATATTCCTATCAGAAAGGTGCAATTATTTCCCTGATATCTACAAATATTGCAATTTTGCAGGAATATTCCTATCAGAAAGGTGCAATTATTTCCCTGATATTGACAAATATTCCGATTTTGCAAGAATATTCTTATCGGAAAGGTGCAATTATTTCCCTGATATTGACAAATATTCCGATTTTGCAAGAATATTCCTATCAGAAAGGTGCAATTATTTCCCTGATATCTACAAATATTGCAATTTTGCAGGAATATTCTTATCAGAAAGGTGCAATTATTTCCAGAGGGAAAGAGAATAAAGGAAGGGAGAGAGGGAAGAAGAGAGTGAAAGAAGAGAAGGAAGGAAGGAAGGAAGGAGAGAAGGTGAAGAAGAAAAGAAAGAAGGAGAATAAAGGAAGGGAGAAAGGAAAGAAGAGAAGGAAGGATAGAGGGAAGTGGAAGAAGGAAGGAATGAAGGAAGAGAAAGGAAGAATAAAGGAAGGGAGAGAGGGAAGAAGAGAGTGAAGGAAGATGGAAGGAAGGAAGGAAGGAGAGAAGGTGAAGAAGAAAAGAAAGAAGGAGAATAAAGGAAGGGAGAAAGGAAAGAAGAGAAGGAAGGATAGAGGGAAGTGGAAGAAGGAAGGAATGAAGGAAGAGAAAGGAAGAATAAAGGAAGGGAGAGAGGGAAGAAGAGAGTGAAGGAAGATGGAAGGAAGGAAGGAAGGAGAGAAGGTGAAGAAGAAAAGAAAGAAGGAGAATAAAGGAAGGGAGAAAGGAAAGAAGAGAAGGAAGGATAGAGGGAAGTGGAAGAAGGAAGGAATGAAGGAAGAGAAAGGAAGAATAAAGGAAGGGAGAGAGGGAAGAAGAGAGTGAAGGAAGATGGAAGGAAGGAAGGAAGGAGAGAAGGTGAAGAAGAAAAGAAAGAAGGAGAATAAAGGAAGGGAGAAAGGAAAGAAGAGAAGGAAGGATAGAGGGAAGTGGAAGAAGGAAGGAATGAAGGAAGAGAAAGGAAGAATAAAGAAGGGAGAGAGGGAAGAAGAGAGTGAAGGAAGATGGAAGGAAGGAAGGAAGGAAGGAAGGAAGGAAGGAAGGAAGGGGAAAGGAAGGGAGGGAGGGAAGAAGAGAGTGAGGGAAGAGAAGGAAGGAAGGAAAAAGAGAGGGAGGGAAAGGAAAGAAGGAGAAAGGAAGAATAAAGAAGGGAGAGAGGGAAGAAGAGAGTGAGGGAAGAGAAGGAAGAGTGGAGGGGGGGAAAAGGAAGGAAGGGAGGAAGGAAGGAAGGAAGGAAGGAAGGAAGGAAGGAAGGAAGGATAAAGGGAGGGAAGATAAGGAAGTAAGGAGAAAGAATAAAGGAAGGAGAGAAGAAAAGAAGGAGGGAAGAAGAGAGTGAGAGAAGAGAAGGAAGGAATGTGAAAGGAAGAATAAATGAATAAAGAAGGGAGAGGGAGGGAAGAGAAGGAAGGAAAGAAAGAAGGAAAGAGAAAGGAAGACTAAAGAAGGGAGAGGGAAGAAGAAAGTGAGGGAAGAGATGGAAGGAAGGAAGGAGAAAGGTAATAAAGAAGGAAGGAAGGAAGGAAGGAAGGAAGGAAGGAAGGAAGAATAAAGGGAGAGGGAAGAGAAGGAAGGAAGGACTGTCACCATCCCTTTCCCTGCCTCTCTCTCTCTTTGTCTTCTGAGGATTCTGGGTGTTGCAGTCCAAAGCTCTGGACAACATCCGAATCCAAAGCCATTCCCTTCCTTCCTTTGTTCCTTCCTTCCTTTTCAAGGCGTCTTTCTGTGACATCTTGGATTTTCCTTTTGCGCTCTGTGCCTGCGCTCCTTTTGCGCAATTGCGTGGCTCCCCAAAAATAAACGAAAAATTCCCGAAAAGAGCAATACGTAACTAACGTTCGTTACCGGCGTCGACCGAAGGAATGGCTCTCGCCATAATTTCTAATAAAAAGGAATAAATCATACTGCTTGTTTCTAATATGCAAGGCTCCTCCGGCTTGCTTTATTTATTTCTTCTTCGGTTGAAAAATATGAGTTATTAAATCCATTAGGCCCGCTGCGCATTATTAACCATAATTCTACGTAATGGCGGTAATAACTTTTCGGGTTGTTTCTGTCTCGTCAAAGACGGACTCCCGGTGCGGAAGGTAAGTGGCGGGTTTTGCAGAGATGTTTGCGGCCTAAAAAAGAAAAGGAACAAGGTGTTTTAGTCTTCTCTAGGATCCTATGGCAGAAGGGGGTTGGACTGGATGGCCCTTGGGGGTCCCTTCCGACTCTAGGATCCTATGCATTCCTCCATGGCAGAAGAAGAGGGTTGGACTGGATGGCCCTTGGGGGTCCCTTCCAACTCTAGGATCCTATGCATTCCTTCATGGCAGAAGAAGGGGGTTGGACTGGATGGCCCTTGGGGGTCCCTTCCAACTCTAGGATCCTATGTATTCCTCCATGGCAGAAGAAGAGGGCTGGACTGGATGGCCCTTGGGGGTCCCTTCCAACTCTAGGATCCTATGCATTCCTCCATTGCAGAAGAAGAGGGTTGGACTGGATGGCCCTTGGGGATCCCTTCCAACTCTAGGATCCTATGCATTCCTTCATGGCAGAAGAAGGGGGTTGGACTGGATGGCCCTTGGGGGTCCCTTCCAACTCTAGGATCCTATGTATTCCTCCATGGCAGAAGAAGAGGGTTGGACTGGATGGCCCTTGGGGGTCCCTTCCAACTCTAGGATCCTATGTATTCCTCCATGGCAGAAGAAGGGGGATGGACTGGATGGCCCTTGGGGGTCCCTTCCGACTCTAGGATCCTATGTATTCCTCCATGGCAGAAGAAGAGGGTTGGACTGGATGGCCCTTGGGGGTCCCTTCCGACTCTAGGATCCTATGTATTCCTCCATGGCAGAAGAAGAGGGTTGGACTGGATGGCCCTGGGGGTCCCTTCCAACTCTAGGATCCTATGTATTCCTCCATGGCAGAAGAAGGGGGATGGACTGGATGGCCCTTGAGGGTCCCTTCCAACTCTAGGATCCTATGTATACCTCCATGGCAGAAGAAGAGGGTTGGACTGGATGGCCCTTGAGGGTCCCTTCCAACTCTAGGATCCTATGTATTCCTCCATGGCAGAAGAAGGGGGATGGACTGGATGGCCCTTGAGGGTCCCTTCCAACTCTAGGATCCTATGCATTCCTCCATAGCAGAAGAAGGGGTTGGACTGGATGGCCCTTGGGGGTCCCTTCCAACTCTAGGATCCTATATATTCCTCCATGGCAAAAGAGGGTTGGACTGGATGGCCCTTGGGGTTCCCTTCCAACTCTAGGATCCTATGTATTCCTCCATGGCAGAAGAAGAGGGTTGGACTGGATGGCCCTTGGGGGTCCCTTCCAACTCTAGGATCCTATATATTCCTCCATGGCAAAAGAGGGTTGGACTGGATGGCCCTTGGGGTTCCCTTCCAACTCTAGGATCCTATATATTCCTCCATGGCAAAAGAGGGTTGGACTGGATGGCCCTTGGGGTTCCCTTCCAACTCTGGGATCCTATGTATTCCTCCATGGCAGAAGAAGAGGGTTGGACTGGATGGCCCTTGGGGGTCCCTTCCAACTCTAGGATCCTATATATTCCTCCATGGCAAAAGAGGGTTGGACTGGATGGCCCTTGGGGTTCCCTTCCAACTCTAGGATCCTATATATTCCTCCATGGCAAAAGAGGGTTGGACTGGATGGCCCTCGGGGGTCCCTTCCAACTCTAGGATCCTATATATTCCTCCATGGCAAAAGAGGGTTGGACTGGATGGCCCTTGGGGTTCCCTTCCAACTCTGGGATCCTATGTATTCCTCCATGGCAGAAGAAGAGGGTTGGACTGGATGGTCCCTGGGGGTCCCTTTTAACCCTAGGATCCTATGTATCCCTCCATGGCAGAAGAAGAGGGTTGGACTGGATGGCCCTTGGGGTCCCTTCCGACTGTAGGATTCTGTGTAATGCAGGAAAACCAAGACGTCCAATCAATCATAAGCAACATGAAAAGGGCCATAAAGGTATGAAACAGCATCCTTTAATTCCGCCATGAGAGTCTGGACAGAGCAAGAAATGGAAACGTCTTTCCTGCCTGACGTGTAAAAAGGACTGCAGGTCCCATCATCCTTTACCAACGGTGTAGAATCTTTTTGGAAATGGAAGTCCCAAATGTTGGAAGTCCTTTCATCATCCAAGATGCAACCGAAGGTCTCGTGATGCCGTCTGGGTGATCCAGTTTCGAGATCTCGTAATTCGGGTACCATCATCCCCAATGGAGATTTTGGGGGACCCTCCATCCGCCGTTTGGGGGGGCCCTCAGAGAAGGCGGGAGGTCCTGGACTGGGGGCCATCCTGGTGGATACTGGAAAACCGACTCTTCCTCAGAGAGGGAACTGGGAGGAAGGAGAGAATATCACAGTCTTAGCAAACATACACCGGTAGCGTCAACCATCGGTACGCCGACCCTGCGAGGTAGGACTGCAAAGCCTGTTCCTTCTAGGTTTACCCAAAGTTTCCATCCAAGGTTAGCCCAACCCTCTTCTTCTGCCATGGAGGAATACATAGGATCCTAGAGTTGGAAGGGACCCCCAAGGGCCATCCAGTCCAACCCTCTTCTTCTGCCATGGAGGAATACATAGGATCCCAGAGTTGGAAGGGACCCCCAAGGGCCATCCAGTCCAACCCTCTTCTTCTGCCATGGAGGAATACATAGGACCCTAGAGTTGGAAGGGACCCCAAGGGCCATCCAGTCCAACCCTCTTCTTCTGCCATGGAGGAATACATAGGATCCTAGAGTTGGGACCCCAAGGGCCATCCAGCCCAACCCCTTCTTCTGCCATGGAGGAATACATAGGATACTAGAGTTGGAAGGGACCCCCAAGGGCCATCCAGCCTAACCCTCTTCTTCTGCCATGGAGGAATACATAGGATCCTAGAGTTGGAAGGGACCCCCAAGGGCCATCCAGTCCAACCCTCTCCTTCTGCCATGGAGGAATACATAGGATCCTAGAGTTGGAAGGGACCCCCAAGGGCCATCCAGTCCAACCCCCTTCTTCTGCCATAGAGGAATACATAGGATCCTAGAGTTGGAAGGGACCCCCAAGGGCCATCCAGTCCAACCCTCCTCTTCTGCCATGGAGGAATACATAGGATCCTAGAGTTGGAAGGGACCCCCAAGGGCAATCCAGTCCAACCCTCTTCTTCTGCCATGGAGGAATACATAGGATCCTAGAGTTGGAAGGGACCCCCAAGGGCCATCCAGTCCAACCCTCTTCTTCTCCCATGGAGGAATACATAGGATCCTAGAGTTGGAAGGGACCCCCAAGGGCCATCCAGCCTAACCCTTTTCTTCTGCCATGGAGGAATACATAGGATCCTAGAGTTGGAAGGGACCCCCAAAGGCCATCCAGTCCAACCCTCTTCTTCTGCCATGGAGGAATACATAGGATCCTAGAGTTGGAAGGGACCCCCAAGGGCAATCCAGTCCAACCCCCTTCTTCTGCCATGGAGGAATACATAGGATCCTAGAGTTGGAAGGGGCCCCCAAAGGCCATCCAGCCCAACCCCTTCTTCTGCCATGCAAGGAATACATGGGAGTTGGAAATTGACCATAGAATCACACTAGAGGACCAAACAATTCCTAGAGAAAACATTTCTCTAGGCATCTGTAGCGTGAGTCTATGGTCAACTCGTGGTGGATTACCGAAACAAACTATTTAGTTAAAATTAGAAAATATAATGCAACGTAAAACAATACGCGGGTAGTCAAATATACAGGACTTATGGCGGATCCTAGACCATAGAGCTGCGCTGGAGGACCTAGAGATTCCTAGAGAGGCCTTCTCCCAGGTTAATTATTTGTGGTGTTTCCCCTTTCACTGGGGTCCTCAGCAAATGTGGAGGACCCACTATAGTCGGAGCACTTTCGCGGAAGGCAAAATGGCGAAGTCGGCGCAGGTGAGACGCACCTCTCCGGCGCGGCGGTCCGGAGCCGCTTGGTCCGTTTCTCCAGCCAGTCCTCTATGGTGCCGGGTGGCCTCACCGCCTTCTCCTGCTGGTGCTCCCGGGATCGCCTTTCCTCTATTGCAGGGACAAAGGGAAGGGTCAAGCCAGTCCGGACGGTCAGCTGTCCGCCCCGTTAAGCCCCGTTCCAAAGTTTAGTCCAAACTTTCTAAGCTCAGAGAGCACTTTCGCCGTTCGGCCATCGCTTACCTTGGACTTGCGCGCTCAGTTTTTCCAAGTCCGCTTCGGTCATGTGCGAAAAGCGGCAATTGGACCCGAAATCACACTGGCCTGGAGGGAAGGAAAGTGGAATAAAAAGGATCACAAGAGGTGGAGGAAATCCTAATCGGGTTCACCGTCGAGGCTGAGAGAGTGTGACTGGCTGAGCGGAGATTCAGACCCAGAGTCTCTAGCTTTAACATTCAAACCACACAACACCATGCAGGCTTTCTATTTGCTTTGTAACCCCGAAATTTGCGCAGTCTTGATCCGTCTCCCCTGTTTTCTAACTCAGAACAATCCGGGCTGCATCCGCACTGCAGAATTAAACCGGTTTGACGCTGCTTTCACTGCCGCGGCTCAAGGGAAAATGGGATTTGTAGTTCCGTGAGAATATTCAACCTTCTCTGGGAGCCACAACAAACTACGAATCCCCAGGATTGTGCAACATGGAGGCTGCAGCAGTTAAAGCGGTGTAGAACTGGATTAATTCCGCAGTGTGGACGGACGCGGCGTTTATATACGGTGCGGAAGAAGCGATTCCTACCCGTTTGGAGGAATTTGCGGCACGGCTTTTTGCTCTGTTCTTCTTGCAAGATGGCGGCAGCGTCTGCAAGGAAGGGAAAGGAAGTGGGCTCTCAGCGCTGAGGGATTGCGACTCCCATGTTCCACATCCCAAGTCCAAGGATGTGACCTCTTACCTCGAAAGAGATCGTACCAGACCTTTTTGGCCCGGAGGTGCTGGACCCCATTGAGGTGCTTCTTCCGGTTGTGGAGGTTGTCCTGGAAGGATCGGTCGCAATAGTCGCAGAAATAGCGCTTCCCCATTTCGGAGAAAACGATAATAAACCTTTCGGAGGGAAGACGAGAAATTAATAGAAGGTTTCGGCTTTGCGCTAACGGCCTTTGCGGACTGCCAGAAATAGTGCAAATTGAGTCCACTTTAACTGCCCTGGCTCAGTGCTAGGGAATCATAAAATCATAGAGTTGGAAGAGACCCCAAGGGTCATCCAGTCCAACCCCATTCTGCCATGCAGGAACTCCCAATCAAAGGAATCATGGGAACTGTAGTTTTTTCTGAGACATTGAGCCTTCTCTGTCGGAGAGCTCTGGTGCCACAATGAACTACAGTTCCCATGATTCCCAGGGCAGTTAAAGGGGACTCCAGTTGCAGTCTGCAAAGGCCCTATTTGAGGGAGAATTTGCACTAAATGGGAGGATCTATTTTATACTAAAGGGAGAAGTCAACCTTTGCACTAAAGTGAGAATTTGCACTAAAGGGAAAAATTTGCACAAGGAAGAAATTAAACTTTGCACTAACAAGGGAGAACTTTAGCAGAAATTGTAGGTTTGGGGGAACCCTATGGTGCTTCCTCCCCCAAAACCCCAATAATATTGGGACTCCAACTCTCATCATCCCCAGTCCATCTTAGCCAAGGGTTGGGGGTGATGGGAGCTGCAGTCCTCCCCAGAAGCCCAGCACTCACCTGCCTCTCCAGAAGGAAGCCCTGGAGTTCCCCAAGCCCCAAAACCCTTCCTCTCTTCCTTTCAGCCAAATGGGAGATACAGTTTGTGACTGGCTTCCTTGAAAGCACTAGAGAAAAAAGGACTACGACTCCCAGAGTCTAACGCTCCAGTGGATGACGCAAAAAGAAAAGGTTTGCTGGGAAATGTAGTCCTCCGGCCTACACAGCGTAGTGGTGGGATGCAGAACCCGGACTCGGAATCCCATGGTTCTATGCGAGGCGCCTCAGGCCTTATATAAAAATGGAGGCCCGGGCGCGCGCATGCGCGTTGCCGAGAACGAAGCCAAAATGTCGCTGGGCCGGCAGGTGTACAACCTCCTTTTCCGCCGGACCTCCACCTTCGCCCTCACCGTCGTGGTGGGGGCCTTGGTCTTCGAGCGGGGCTTCGACCAAGGCGCCGACGCCCTTTTCGAGCACCTCAACAAAGGGGTGAGTTCCCGACAACCGCCAGGGCTAGGCCCAAGCCGGGGGCTCGCGTGGAAGCCCAGGCCGCAGTCCGGTGAAGGTCACCCGGCCTCTAAACTACGCGAGGCCCCGGCTTGGGCCTAGTCCGACCGGAGGTCCATCCAGAATAGTTAAGATTCCTAGTGAAACCAACTGTGCCGAGTTCAATCTTTGTTTCTTTTTCTTTATTTGCGCAGAGAGGGAAGGAAGAAGTGTGTGTGTGTGTTTGTTTTGTCCTTGGTCTCCTCCCTTTGAGGCTGAGAGAGTGTGACTTTGCCCAAAATGAGACTTCATGTCCCAAGGCTCCTCCCAAGGCAAAGCTGTATCTTGGCAAGGTTGGGTTGGGGGAGAGGAGGCAGTAAGGTTTGACTTTTCAGGGTGAGAGAGTGTGACCTGCCCATAGTTTTTATTTATTAAATTATTATTTAAAGTTACTTCTGCTTTCACAAGACTTTTGACTTGTTTGTTAGCTCCTTTGGGGCAGAGAGACCTTTCGGAACTTCACACACACACATCTATATAGACATATATGCATATATTTACACACACACACATATATATATATATATATATATATACACACATATATACACACATGCATATATATATATACATATATATATATATATACAGACACACATATATAGATTTATATGTATATGTACATGTAGATAGATATGTATATATACGTGTATATAGATCGATGTATATATATGTGTGTGTATATAGATGAGTATATATGTGTGTGATACACACACACACATATATATATATGCATATATATGCGTATATATATATATATATATATATGTGTGTGTGTGTGTGTATGTAGATGTGTATATATATGTGAGTGTATATATTTTATATACATATGTGTATATAGATGTGTGTGTATATATATTATATATATACACACACACACACTACACCAGGCTGGCTCCCTGTGTGTGTGCATATATATATATATATATATATACACACATATACATATATAGATAGATGTATATGTATATACACACATATACATATATAGATAGATGTATATGTATATATACATGTAGATATGTAGATATACATGTAGATATGTAGATATACATGTAGATATATATATATATATATGTGTGTGTGTGTGTGCGTGTGATATATATATATATATATATATATGCATATATATGTGTATATAGATATGTATATATATGTGTGTATATATGCATATACTTTATATGCATATATGTGTCATGAACAACAGGGAACACTATCATATGTGGTGGAAATGTGATGCAGATATGTGTATATATGTGTAAAGATAGATAGATAGATATACATATATATATATGTGCACACACACACACACACAGGGATCCAGCATGGTGTAGTGTATTGGACTAATAGGTGTTGGACCACAATCTGGGTAGACCAGGGTTCGAATCCCCACTCAGCCATGGAAAATCCCACTGGATGACCTTGTGCAAGTCACACTTTCTCAGCCTCAGGGGAAGGCAACGATGCCACACCTCCTCTGAACAATTCTTGCCAAGCAAACCCCGGGATAGGGTCGCCATGAAGGCACACAACACATACACATACACACATATTTTGTATATATATTTTGTAATATTATCCTTTTGAGCTACAAGAAGGCATTCCTGAGGTTCTTATAGATTAATAATAATAATAATAATAATAATAATAATAATAATAATAATAATAATATTTGTATCCCGCCCCTCTGAGAACAATCAGGGCGGCTAACAGCATTCTTGTCTCTCTGCAGAAACTATGGAAGCACATCAAGCATAAATATGAGACGGCCGAAGAGTGAAGGTCAGAGCCGCCGGACCGTCCGTGATCGTCCAGCCATGCCCTTCGCCTTGACCGCCCGCCGGCCACTGAGGAGGCCAAGAATGACCCCAACCGAAACGGCTTGGGCAAGAGGACACCCCTCCAGAGAGCGACGCAGAAGCAACGCGGACTCCTTGTTCCAAAACGTCGCTTAATAAAAATGCATTCTCAGCCGCGAACATGAAGTCTTTGATTCCTTTCCTCTGAAGCTGGCTCTTCGTTAATCTCAAGGCAACATTCGCACTCGATGCATGCTGAAAGTTAGGGCCTCGTTGCATTATTAAATGAACCCGGCAGGCAAAGGAAAAGATGTGCATCCCTCCGTATGACTTTCGTTCTTTTCATGAAAACATAGGATCCTAGAATTGGAAGGGATACCCAAGGGCCATCCAGTCCAACCCCCTTCTGCCATGGAGGAATGTATTCCATGGCAGAAGAAGGGGGTTGGACTGGATGGCCCTTCGGGGTCCCTTCCAATTCTAGGATTCTATGTATTCCTCCATGGCAGGAGAGGGTTGCACTGGATGACCCTTGGGGATCCCTTCCAACTCTAGGAAACTATGTATTCCTCCATGGCAGAAGAAGAGGGTTGGACTGGATGGCCCTTGGGGGTCCCTTCCGACTCTAGGATCCTATGTATTCCTCCATGTCAGAAGAAGAGGGTTGGACTGGATGGCCCTTGGGGGTCCCTTCCAACTCTAGGATCCTATGTATTCCTCCATGTCAGAAGAAGAGGGTTGGACTGGATGGCCCTTGGGGGTCCCTTCCAACTCCAGGACTCTTAAGAACACACAACACACAGCCCTTGCAATTCTCTCTGTAATGAACCTCCTGTTGTTACATACAGACCCAAATTTGGGCAAATGTTTTTAACAAACGAGAGCCATCCTGATGTCTGCCATCTCTGGATTTTGGGGTGTCGCGTCACCTATCCCATCATCCCTTGCCCCCTTCGTTCAGGAGGGAATCATGCCTTTATTCCGCTTCCGGTTGGCCATGGCTCGCCGGTTGTGGTTGGCCCGGGCTCCTTTGCTGGCTTCCTTCTTCCGGCGCTCCTGTACGGTTTCTCGGCTCTGGCCGTGGCCCTTGGCGCTCCCCGCGACGGCCGCCGCGTTGT
>JANUYF010000013.1:20160000-20265000 GCA_026167975.1 Phrynosoma blainvillii
TTACAGAACCATACCATAGAGTTGTACTGGAGGACCTAGAAAATGCATAGGGAAGTGTTTCCTCTAGGACTCTAGGTCCCCCAGCACAACTCTATGGTCAACTTCTTGCAGAACCATACCATAGAGTTGTACTGGAGGACCTAGAAAATGCATAGGGAAGTGTTTCCTCTAGGACTCTAGGTCCCCCAGCACAACTCTATGGTCAACTTCTTACAGAACCATACCATAGAGTTGTACTGGAGGACCTAGAAAATGCATAGGGAAGCGTTTCCTCTAGGAATCTAGGTCCTCCAGCGCAACTCTGTGGTCGACGTCAACCAGAGTTGACCACAGAACTGTGTTCGTCACTCATTTGAGTGAAGAGAAATAAGAGTTCCAGGATTTATGTGAAAATCGTATTACGGGAAGTGTCCCGGCGTTATTCCCATATTACAGGAAGGATCCCTCGCATGATACTTCAAATGAAGATGGAACCAAGGAAGAGGAATAGATAAGAGCAGGGATAGGCACCCTTTCCCCTTTAAGGGCTGAGGGACTTCAGCTCCCAGAAGCCTCAGCCATGTTGGCCAACAGTCCCATGTTGGCTAATAGCTCCTGGGATTCTGGGAGTTGAAGTCCCTCGGCCCTTAAAGGGGAAAGGTTGCCTGCCCCTGGACCAGACGTTGACCATAGAGTTGTGCTGGAGGATCTACAAACGCAATGTCCCACCAACTCCCAACCTAGCCTTGTTGTAGCTGCCTACGCACGAGTGACGACGCTGGTTCTGCGCGCGGAGGGCTCGCACTCACCTCCGACTGATCAGTTCGTCGTCGGAGTCGGCATCATTCGCTCCCACTTGGTTGCCGTCGTAAGTGTCATCGTATTCATCCTCATACTCCTCCTGGTAGACCGAACCTGTTCTGCTCGACTCCGGGACTTCTTCTACGATCACCGAGTACTGGCTGTATCGCTCCCTCTGCTCCGTCACGAGGCGTTTGTCGTTGAGCAAGCTTTGGGTCGTGGTTCTGTCATTCCTGCGGCTCGAGAGAATGGCAACGTTGCTGTTAAGAACAGCTGCTGGTCTTATGATTGCGTTTGTTACAGGTTTATTTGTTCATATCCCATATAGTATATACAGAGAGACATGCGCACTGCGTGGCGTAGTGCAGGGGTAAGCAACCTTTCCCCTTTAAGGGCCAAGGAGGGACTTCAGCTCCCAGAAGCCTCAGCCATGTTGGCCTATAATAGTCCCATGTTGGCCAATAGCTCTTGGGATTCTGGGAGCTGAAGTCCTTTGGCCTTTAAAGGGGACAGGTTGCCTACCCCCGGCGTAGTGGTTTGAGTGTTGTGCCATGACTCTGGAGACTTCCATTTTGTTCAGAAAGGGGTTGCCTTTGCCTTCCTTCGAGAGAGTGTGACTTGCCCAAGTTTACCTAGAGAGTTTCACGGCCGAGCAGGGACTCGAACCTTGGTCCCCAGAGTCACAGTCCAATGCTCAAACCGCTACACCAGGGGTAGGCAACCTTTCCCCTTTAAGGGCCAAGGAGGGACTTCAGCTCCCAGAAGCCTCAGCCATGTTGGCCTATAATAGTCCCATGTTGGCCAATAGCTCCGGGGATTCTGGGAGCTGAAGTCCCTCGGACGTTAAAGGGGACAGGTTGCCTACCCCTGCTCTAGAGGATAAGACAGGGGTAGGCAACCTTTCCCCTTTAAGGGCCGAGGGACTTCAGGTCCCAGAAGCCTCAGCCATGTTGGCCTATAATAGTCCCATGTTGGCCAATAGCTCCTGGGATTCTGGGAGCTGAAGTCCCTCGGCCCTTAAAGGGGAAAAAAGGTGGCCTACCCCTGCGCTACACCGCACTTAATCAATTTCCGCTGCTTAAACAAAATCAGTTTAAAATACCGTATAACTCTCAATCTGAATAAACTAAATCAGAGGAAAACTGGTTTAATTTGGAAATTTGCATCTTTAAGGCTTTGCTTTAAATCCTGACTTATTGGAAGCAACAACAACAACAAAAATACTCTATATCAGGGGTAGGCAACCTTTCCCCTTTAAGGGCCGAGGGACTTCAGCTCCCAGAAGCCTCAGCCATGTTGGCCAATAGTCCTAAGTTGGCCAATAGCTCCTGGGATTCTGGGAGCTGAAGTCCCTCCTTGGCCCTTCAAGGGGAAAAAAGGTGGCCTACCCCTGCTCTATATATTGCTGCCGCCACTTGGATTTATTCTGAGGTACAGCGACAATATAATCCCGTTGCAAAAGTGTAAGATAGTTGGCAAACCGAGTCATCAACCTGAACCAGGGGTAGGCAACCTTTTTTCCCCTTTAAGGGCCAAGGAGGGACTTCAGCTCCCAGAATCCCAGGAGCTATTGGCCAACATGGGACTATTGGCCAACATGGCTGAGGCTTCTGGGAGCTGAAGTCCCTCCTCGGCCCTTAAAGGGGAAAAAAGGTTGCCTACCCCTGAACGGACTGAACAAAATGGAGGCAACTCACCGCTTGCCTTTCTGCACCCGGGAGAGATCCACAGAATCCTTGCTGAAAACGTCAAACTCGTCGTCCTGGAAAACGTTGTATCGCGAACTGAGGAGAGGCGTCGGGTCTGGTTTCACCGGCCTGGAAGTAAAAATTAAGCATTTCTTGAGAGGCGTGTAGCATGTAGCTGAGATATCAGAACAGGGGTAGGCAACCCTTCCCCTTTAAGGGCCGAGGGACTTCAGCTCCCAGAATCCCAGGAGCTATTGGCCAACATGGGACTATTATAGGCCAACATGGCTGAGGCTTCTGGGAGCTGAAGTCCCTCCTTGGCCCTTAAAGGGGAAAGGTTGCCTACCCCTGGTTTACACAAACCTGGTTCAAACCATAGTTTATGCCAACCTGGTTCAAACCATGGTTTACAACAACTTGGTTCAAACCATGGTCTACACCAATGTGGTTTTAAAACCACAGTTTGTGCCAACGTGGTTTGAGCCACAGTTTGCACCAGCCTGGTTTGAACCATGGTTTTCATCAACCTGGTTTAAGCCCAGGGGTAGGCAACCTTTTTTCCCCTTTAAGGGCCGAGGGACTTCAGCTCCCAGAATCCCAGGAGCTATTGGCCAACATGGGACTATTATAGGCCAACATGGCTGAGGCTTCTGGGAGCTGAAGTCCCTCCTTGGCCCTTAAAGGGGAAAAAAGGTTGCCTACCCCTGCATTAGAGGAAGCCACCTGGGCGGCTTTACCTGGGCATCGCTCGGTCCAGCTTCTCCAGGGACGGCGCCAGACTGTCCTCCAGGAGGTTGTTGATCACCCGCTCGACGTCGTAGTCGTATTCCTCCAGGCAAGCCAAGATGAAGCCTTCCCCGAGGTCAGGGAGAAGGTCCTTCACCTGCGAGGTCAGAGAATCCAGCTCCACACCGGAGACCTTGGGAATCGTCGCCGCCGTCGCGCCGGCACACTGGGGAAAAAGGAACGCAAGAGTGAGTACGGTCGGCCCTCCGTATCCACCGATTCTGCATCGGAAGCATGCTGGATTTGTAGCTTGCAGAGAGAGATGGCTAAATATCTCGCAAAACTACAAATCCCAGGATTGCGTCGCATTGAGCCACGTCAGTTTCAGGCAGTATATATTATATGCTAATCCGAAAATAAACCAAAACTCTTCATTTTACCACGATATAAGGGATACCATTGTATATAATGGGGCTTGAGCATCCACATGTTTCGGTATCCAGAGGAGTCCTGGGACCAAACCCCAACCAAGGATGCAAAGGGCCCAATGCGTTATCCCAGGAAAGCCACAAAGCTGGGTGAAGAAACCCAAGGGACAGCACAATGTTGTTGGGTTGTTTGTTTTAGTATCACATCCATGTCAGCTGAATGCGGCGGAAAAACTCACCATCAAAATACTCATAGAATCCTAGAGCTGGAAGGGACCCCCAAGGGCCATCCAATCTAACCCTCTTCTTCTGTCATGCAGGAATACATAGAACCCTAGAGTTGGAAGGGAACTGAAAGGCTATCTAATCCAAACCCTTCTGCCATGCAGGAATACAGAGAATCCTAGAATGGGAAGGGACCCCCAAGGGGCCATCCAGTCCAACCCTCTTCTTCTGCCATGGAGGAATACATGGGATCCTAGAGTTGGAAGGGACCCCCAAGGACCATCCAGTCCAACCCTCTTCTTCTGCCATGGAGGAATACATAGAACCCTAGAGTTGGAAGGGAACTGAAAGGCTATCTAATCCAAACCCTTCTGCCATGCAGGAATACAGAGAATCCTAGAGTGGGAAGGGACCCCCAAGGGGCCATCCAGTCCAACCCTATTATGCCATGCAGGAAGACGCATCATCAAAGCCCTCCCTGGGACAGATGGCCGTCCAGCCTCTGCGTCAAAACCCTCACACAAAGGAGGAGACTCCACCACACTCCAAAGCAGCCTATTCCACTTTCCAAAAGGAAGTCCCTCCTCATGTTTAGGTGGAATCTCTTTTCCTGCAGTTTGCATCCATTGCTCCGTCTCCTAGTCTCTGGAGCAGGGGTAGGCAACCTTTTTTCCCCTTTAAGGGCCAAGGAGGGACTTCAGCTCCCAGAAGCCTCAGCCATGTTGGCCTATAATAGTCCCATGTTGGCCAATAGCTCCTGGGATTCTGGGAACTGAAGTCCCTCCTTGGCCCTTAAAGGGGAAAAAAGGTTGCCTACCCCTGCTCTGGAGCAACAGAAAACAAGCTCGCTCCTTCCTCAATATGGCATCCCTTCAAATAGTCTGCCACTAACCTAGCAAGCCTCCTACCCCAGGACTTGGTACAACCGCACACCTCCATCTTGTGATCCGGTTTCACAATCCTCTCCATCTGCTCAACGCCGTTGGTCTGTGCCGCAGCAGCCACAGGTTCTGGCAACGGCGGGTCCGGTTCCCGTTTCCTCCTCCGCTGTCCTCCATCCCAGGCGCTCTCTACGGCTTGCAAGATGTAAGACGTCCGGGTCTCATCCCTAGTGGGTAGCGTTAAGGGCACTGTTAGGATCCATACGTGTGGCAGGTGGCAACCCACAAACCAAACCAAATTCTGAATTTGGGACCTCTCTGAAACTGAGCCAAGCTCAACAAGATGGTACCTCTGGACCAGAGAATAAGGATGTGGCCCAAAATCTATAAAAAGGATACAGAGTTGAGGAAGCTTGCTGGAGAAGGCTCACGTCGTCGGCTACCGGAAAAAGCTCGTCGTAATCCCGGAGGAATCTGGAAAGAACAAAGCTATAGTCCTAAGCATGCATTCAATTCAATGAAGAAAATTCTGAGAAAAAGAGCAAAATAGTCCCCTTTGAGTCCCATTTTGGGGGACAGGCGGGATATAAATCCCATAAATAAGCCAATAAATGGGGTTTTCTTCCAAGCAGGGTAATACACCTGCACCTTCTTATCCCATTCCAAGATGGAACGTATGTGGTCTTGGAGAAGTAATTCTCCTTTTTTAGGGGGATTACAATTCCCACTATCTATGCGGGTTGGGGATTCTGGGGGTCAGAGTCCCCAAAGGTCACTTTTCTGAGCTCTTTAATGCATTCCCAACACCCCTGTGAAAGTTTCTTACCGCCTTTCCTGAAGAACGGAGGTGAAGATCTGGAGAAACTCTTCAATGAAAGGTTGAATATTATCACAGCTGTGAACGAAAATATAAAGGGAATAACGCAGCAATCCCCAATGCTTTTAAACCAATTCTGGAATATTTGCATCTACATAATGAGATATCTTAATAATAATAAATTTTATTTATATCACGCCCCTCTGAGATCAATTGGGGCGGCTAACACAGTTAAAAGTACAATACATCCCAACTCCATATCTTGGAGATGCCTAAACATTAAATTCATTTATGTTTCATATACGTACACCTTATTTTATATACAATAATTTTGTGCAAGAAACAAAGTTTGTGTACGCTTGAACCATCAGGAAGCAAAGGGGTCACTATATATCTCAGTCACCCATGTGGACCATTTTGGATTTTTGAGCATTTGAGTGTTATGGCGACCCTAAGGCCATATTATGCGGTTTTCTTGGCAAGATTTCCTCAGGGTTTTTTTTTTATATGGGCCATCCTCTGAGGCTGAGAGAGTGTGGCTTTTACCCAAGATCACCCAGTGAGTTTCGGTGGCTGTTCTCTGCTCTAAATCGCTCACTTACATCCACTTGGCTGGATTTGGGGAGGATTAACGGTGCTTTTCCATGAAATTTAACTATGTGGATTGTGGTTTTATGGGGATGGAGGCACTACCTGCTTTCCAAAATGGGCTGAAGGCACAACTGGTGCACGAAGATGTGGAAAATTTCCACCGCTTTCTTCCTCGAATGGGACAGCCTCCGCCACAAATCCGACAGCAAGCTAAGCGAAAGAAAGAAACAAGACGAAGCTACTGTCAGTAAAGTCAAAAAACCCCATTGGCTTTAGCCCTAATAATTGATTTATGCACCTAAAAACACCAAATATTATTGTTGTTTATTTATATAGTGCCATACATTTATATAGATCTTCACGGGTATAATCAAGTCAAACATTAGTAACTTGAAATAATTTTCAATTTGGGGTATAAAAAAGGAAGAAAAAGAGAGAAAAGAAAGGAATATGGCGGCACCTTTAAGACTAATTGCCTTTTTTATTTTAGCATGAGCTTTTGTGGATATAAACCCAGGACAGAGATATCCGTTGTGTTGTGTATCCTAAGGGTTTTTCCTTGGCAGGATTTGTTCAGAAAGGGGTTTGCCTTTGCCTTCCTCTGAGGCTGAGAGAGTGTGACTACAGAACACACACCTGAAAGAGTAACAGTGATTTTTTTTTCAGAGAAAGGAAGGGCATTCCTGCACAAAATACCAACCCAAAAACATACCTGCAATCCTCCTGATATCTCTTCTTTATTGCAGATTCCAGCTCAGGTATCACCAGCTCATAAAACGCAGCCAGTCTAGGAATATATGAAATAAATCTCATTAAGGAAGGAGCTTTTCAAACCACTCCCTCAAAGAAAGACAAATCAAAGTAGGGGAGGAAGTTATTCTGGTAAGGTCAACATGTATGAAAAATGCAATGGGTCCAAGGGTGCATCCATACTGTAGAAATAATGTAATTTGACACCACTTTTAAGTGCTGTAGCTCCATGGATGGCCCTTGGGGGTCTCTTCCGACTTTAGGATCCTATGTATTCCTTTATGGCAGAAGAGGGTTGGACTGGATGGCCCTTGGGGATCCCTTCCAACTCTAGGGTCCTATGTATTCCTCCATGGCAAAAGAAGAGGGTTGGACTGGATGGCCCTTGGGGGTCCCTTCCAGCTCTAGGATCCTATGTATTGCTTTAAGGCAAAAGAGGGTTGGACTGGATGGCCCTTGGAGGGGGGGGGTCCCTTCCAACTCTAGGATCCTATGTATTCCTCCATGGCAGAAGAGGGTTGGACTGGATGGCCCTTGGGGGTTCCTTCCATCCTGAGGAACTTATGTATTCCTGCATGGCAGAATGGGTTTGGACTGGATGGCCCTTGGGGGTCCCTTCCAACTCTAGGATCCCATGTATTCCTCCATGGCAGAAGAAGGGGGTTGGACTGGATGGCCCTTGGGGGTCCCTTCCAACTCTAGGATTCTATGTATTCCTGCATGGCTGAAAATGATCTGACTATATGATCCTTAGCAGTCCCTTCCAACTCTGGGATCCTATGTATTCTTGCGTGGCAGAAGTGGGTTGGACTGGATGGCCCTTGGGGGTCCCTTCCAACTCTAGGATCCTAGGATAGCTACTGGAGCCAAAGTCCAGAAAGCAACACTCATCTTCTTCTAGTGGAGTTGAACACAGAGGAGGAGGATGAAAATAATAATAGACAGACAGAGAGAGATTTGGAAAGCCTACCTGTAGCAGAAGTCGTGCTTTTGGAAAGTCTGGCAAGCCAAGGGGAAGATATCAAGGAAAGCCCACAGTGTTGTGGTAGTATCGCACAAGTACAACACAATATCCGCCAGTTCCTGAAGGGAGAAGGAAGGAAGGAAGGAAGGAAGGAAGGGAGAAGACCTCATTTCATTAAAAAAAAGTCACATTTCACAGCACCAATTTATTTGTTTTTAAGACGGATGTCATTAACTGTTAATTGAAACCATTCCATTGACCTAGAGCAGGGGTAGGCAACCTTTTTTCCCCTTTAAGGGCCGAGGAGGGACTTCAGCTCCCAGAAGCCTCAGCCATGTTGGCCTATAATAGTCCCATGTTGGCCAATAGCTCCTGGGATTCTGGGAATTGAAGTCCCTCCTTGGCCCTTAAAGGGGAAAGGTTGCCTACCCCAGAGTGTATGGATAGATACAGGGGTAGTCAACCTTTCCCCTTTAAGGGCCAAGGAGGGACTTCAACTCCCAGAATCCCCAGCCATGTTGGCCTATAATAGTCCCACGTTGGCCTCTAATAGCTCCGGGGATTCTGGGAGCTGAAGTCCCTCCTTGGCCCTTAAAGGGGAAAAAAGGTTGCCTACCCCTGACCTAGAGAGTATCCTCACTGCAAATCGGATTATCTACGGATTTGGTTAATATGTCCTCTCTAGGAATCTATAGTTCTTCCAGCGCAACTTTATGGTCAACATCAGGGGTAGGCAACCTTTCCCCTTTAAGGGCCGAGGAGGGACTTCAGCTCCCAGAAGCCTCAGCCATGTTGGCCTATAATAGTCCCATGTTGGCTAATAGCTCCTGGGATTCTGGGAAATGAAGTCCCTCCTTGGCCCTTAAAGGGGAAAAAAGGTTGACTACCCCTGGTCAAGATCCAGCAGATGTTGACCATACAGTTGCGCTGGAGGAACTATAGCAGGGGTAGGCAACCTTTTTTCCCCTTTAAGGGCCAAGGAGGGACTTCAGCTCCCAGAATCCCCGGAGCTATTGGCCAACATGGGACTATTGGCCAACATGGCTGAGGCTTCTGGGAGCTGAAGTCCCTCCTTGGCCCTTAAAGGGGAAAAGGTTGCCTACCCCTGCTCTACATTTATGGCTTTGACATTTGTGTATTTGATTATTCACGGGTTTAATTAATTATGTTCTCTCTAGGAAACTCTAGGTCCTCCAGCATTGACTCTATGGTCTACATCCCCAAAATGTCACACTGCAGGACCTAGAAATTCCTAGAGAGAACACTTTTCTAGGCATTGGTAGGTCCTCCGGTGCAATTTTGTGGTCAACATCTGCCAGATGTTGATCACAGAGTTGCACTGGAGAACCTAGAGATTCCTAGAGAGTCGCTCTCTCTGGTAAAAAGAAGTAGTGGGTTTTTGTACATACGTTTTACATGCGTTTAACTTTGATCCTGCGCGCCTAACCCAGCAGTTCCCCGAATATTTGAAAGAGGATGCCATTGGTGGGGACCTCCCTGTTCCACCCCAGGTAAGCGGCAAGCACCCTACCTGGAGAGGCATGTCCCCAGGCGTCATCCGGACCCTTTCCTCCAACTTCTGCGGCGCGGCTGAAGCCCCTTCGCTCTGCAAGCCGCAGGTATGCAGGATGTTGCCGAACACCTAGAAGGCAAAATGGCAGCGTTACACCTGCCACAGGTGTGCTAAATCTGAAAATACAGGTGTGCAGTCAGCCCTTCACAGCTGTGGCTTTGACTTTCGTAGGTTTCATTATTCAAGGATTTGATTAATATGTCCTCTCTAGGAATATCTAGGTCTTCCACCGCAACTCTATGGTCCATTTCTTCCCAAAAGTCATGCTGGAAGATGTAGCAATTCTTAGAAAGAAAACTTTTCTATGTAGGTCCTCCTGCGTAACTCTATGGTCAACGTCCAGCAGATGTTGATCATAGAGTTGTGTTGGAGGACTAGCGATTCCTAGAGAGATCACTTCTCTAGGCATTTGTAGGTCCTCCAGTGCAATTCTATGGTCAATTTCTAGCAGATGTTGATCATAGAGTTGTGTTGGAGGACTAGCGATTCCTAGAGAGATCACTTCTCTAGGCATTTGTAGGTCCTCTTGTGTAATTCTATGGTCAACGTCCAGATCATAGAGCTGTGTTGGAGGACGAGCGATTCCTAGAGAGAACACTTCTCTAGGCATTTGAAGATCATCCAGCTCAATTCTATGGTCAATTTCTAGCAGATGTTGATCATAGAGTTGAGTTGGAGGACTAGCGATTCCTAGAGAGAACACTTCTCTAGGCATTTGTAGGTCCTCCAGCGCAATTCTATGGTTAATGTCAGGCAGATGTTGATCGTAGAGTTGCGCTGGAGGACTTGAGATTCCTTGAGAGAACTCTTCTCTTGCCATTTGTAGGTCTTCCAGAGCGATTCTGTGGTCAGCGTCCAGCGGACATTGACCATAGAGTTGTGCGGCAGGACCTAGAGATTCCTAGAAAGGGGTTCTTAGTGTTTTTAAATTGCAGTTTTACAAGAATTGCTCTGAAACGTCCCACCTGAAGGATGGTAGGTACGGTTTCATCCAAATCGCTGAAGTAACTCGGCTGCTGGGTAAAGATGTTTTCTGGAAGGGAAAAGAGAGGAAGGGTTCAAAAGAGGCTGTGTGGCAGATTGGGGTTGGAATAGATGCTCTCTGGGGATCCCTTCAAACTCTATGGTTCCACCCACCCTCACAAAAAACATCTTCACGCTCACCAAAATAACCACTGTCTCTATAATAATGAACTATAATATGAAATAATATTCGCCTTCTTTGCTGCAGCATCACACTGTTGGCTCATGCTCAATCCTGGATTGTTGCCACTGGTTTTTGACGCCGGTTTGATTTTGGATTTTTAAATATCACAATTAGCCCTGCCGATAACTCACCGACCATCTTGCGGAGGAGAGCGCCGTTGCCTTTGCCGAAGAGTACGCAGAGGTCCAAAATTTTGGGGATGTCGAACAGGAAGTTGTTGTAAAGGATCTCCCCGAAAACGGACGGTGTGATGAAATGATCCTAGACAAGATTCAGGAGAGAAGAAAAAGAAACACTAAAATATTCCAATGAGGTAAAAGATGGGGGATACTGGGCTCAGGAGTTGTTGTTGTGCGCCTTCAAATCATTTCTGACTTCTGGCAAACCTATCAAAGGGTTTTGTTGGTGGATTTCTTCAGAGTGGGTTTGCTGTTGCCATCCTCTGAGGCTGAGAGAGAGTGACTTGTCCAGGGTTACCCAGTGAGGGCTTCGCAGTACTACACTGCCAAGTGAAAAGTGAAAAGGACTTGGGGTTATTGTGATGCTGCTCGACTCTACTTCCCATCAACAGGAAGTCCTGGGAGCTGCAGTACAACATCAGGAGGTATTTAAGGCAAATCTGGGCAGGATTCTAAATTGCTTGCATTTCCAAAGCATTTTCCATCTCAAGCAGCTTCTACAGAGGGCTGAAATCTCTAAAAAGCTGATTTGGACTGGATAGCCCTTTAGGGTCCCTTCCAACTCTGGGATCCTATGTATTCCTGCATGGCAGAAGAGGGTTGGGGTTGGACTGGATGGCCCTTGGGGGTCCCTTCCAACTCTAGGATAACATGATTGTGTCAAGAAACTAGCTAAATTGATCTGCTCCTACCCAACATCCTGTTGGGAAGGATCAGGGCTAGAAAAGGTGCCATGCAAGAATACATAGGATCCCAGAGTTGGAAGGGACCCCAAGGGCCATCCAGTCCAACCCTCTTCTTCTGCCATGGAGGAATACATAGGATCCTAGAGTTTGAAGGGACCCCAAGGGCCATCCAGTCCAACCCTCTTCTTCTGCCATGGAGGAATACATAGGATCCTAGAGTTGGAAGGGACCCTCAAGGGCCATCCAGTCCAACTCTCTTCTTCTGCCATGGAGGAATACATAGGATCCTAGAGTTGGAAGGGACCCCCAAGGGCCATCCAGTCCAACCCTCTTCTTCTGCCATGGAGGAATACATAGGATCCTAGAGTTGGAAGGGACCCCCAAGGGCCATCCAGTCCAACCCTCTTCTTCTGCCATGGAGGAATACATAGGATCCTAGAGTTTGAAGGGACCCCCAAGGGCCATCCAGTCCAACCCTCTTCTTCTGCCATGGAGGAATACATAGGATCCTAGAGTTTGAAGGGACCCCAAGGGCCATCCAGTCCAACCCTCTTCTTCTGCCATGGAGGAATACATAGGATCCTAGAGTTGGAAGGGACCCTCAAGGGCCATCCAGTCCAACTCTCTTCTTCTGCCATGGAGGAATACATAGGATCCTAGAGTTGGAAGGGACCCCAAGGGCCATCCAGTCCAACCCTCTTCTGCCATGGAGGAATACATAGGATCCTAGAGTTGGAAGGGACCCCCAAGGGCCATCCAGTCCAACCCTCTTCTTCTGCCATGGAGGAATACATAGGATCCTAGAGTCGGAAGGGACCCCCAAGAGCCATCCAGTCCAACCTTCTTCTGCCATGGAGGAATACATGGGATTCTAGAGATGGAAGGGACCCCCAAGGGCCATCCAGTCCAACCCTCTTCTTCTGCCATGGAGGAATACATAGGATCCTAGAGTTTGAAGGGACCCCCAAGGGCCATCCGGTGAGGCGGTGTTTACCTTGGACTCCTTGTGGGTTGACATTCGGAGGAAGGTCAGGAAAACATTCTGGTGGAGCCTTTTCTGGAGGTTGCCCACCTCCGGGGCTGTGTCCGGCACCGCGTCAAACTTGCGTGGGGCGTGGCGCAGGTACGAATCCAAGCATTTCTGGAGGGTCTCGTCAAAAATCACCTATAGGGAGACAAAAAAGATGATTTGGGAGTCAAGTTCGATAGGACCCCTGAGGGTCATCCAGTCCAACCCCTCTGCCATGCAGGAATACATAGGATCCTAGAGTTGGAAGCACTACCTGGCACCAGAATTTGTCGTGCGGCAAAGCCAAGAGCCAGTCGAGATCATCCGCCACGAACGCCGCTCGCTCCAAAAACTCCTCCTGCAAGGCGGGCTCTCGGGTTTTCGGAGGTGGCTTGTAGAGGACAAAAGAACGCTCCGCCTTCTTTCCCGGATGCTGCGGGGAAAAATACAAAATGGATGGATCAACCAACCCATGTTTTTGCTGGTTTTGCCAATTACTTCTTCTGAAATATCACCTCGGATTGCTTGTCGGTCTCCCATCCAAGGCCTGGCCCTGCTTAGCTTCCATGTTCAGATGGGAACCCTCCACATTTGCTGGTGTTAGGGGATACAGACTCCCGTGAAAGTGGAATAACCGCAAATAAAAGAGCAAGAAGACCTCTCTAGGAATCTTCCAGAGCAACTCTATGGTCAACATCTGCCAGAAATTGACTATAGACTCATGCTGGAGGACCTACAAATGACTAGAGAAGTGTTCTCTCTAGGAATCTATAGGTCCTCCAGCGCAACTTCTGGAAGACGTTGACCATAGAGTCACGCCGGAGGACCTAAAGAGATTCCTAGAGAGGAAATATTAATCAAAGCCGCAAAGGTCAACGCCGCCAATTTATTTCCTTGCGTTCCTTAGGAAGCGGAATGGCGGCCAGCCACACCTCTCTAGGATTCTATGACTCTATGACCTTTTCCATGAGTCCATGTGCAAAAGGTGTGCAATGACAAAAGAGAACGAAGAAGAAAACACTTTCACCCCTTCTTTCTCCCACCTTTAGGCGAACTGCCGGGATTTGTGGTTTGGCAAGGTATCTTGCCTGCTCTGGCACCTCACCAAACTATAAATCCCAGGCTTAAGTACAACAGAGTCCTAGCTAGAGTCCTAGAGAGACCGACGCTGCAGTTGCGGAGGGCCGACCATATATATGTGTGTTGGGATTTGGGTGGCCTTTCCCGCTCTATGGTTCTATGAAGTTCAGCGTACTTAGTTAAACTATAATGTCCACTCCACTTACCAGGGCCGGCAAGGTTTCCATCTTCCCAGTTTGCGAATTTTTCTCCGTCAACCGGAGTTCGTCCAGCGGCAAAGCCGGCATGCCTGTAGAAAAACACACAAAACAGTACACAAAATAATACCAACCGGCCCAAAATGATGGGTGTTGCAGTGCTAGACGGCTAGGAAGAGCAAAGGTTCCTCCCACATAAGACGGGTTTCCACCACTAAACTAGGATTATGGGCACTGCAGTGTGAAACAGAGTGTCAAAGGCTCACCTGTCACCCCCATATGCCCAGTTTCCACCATTGCCAAACCAGCATGATGGGTGCTGTAGTGGAAAACCGCTTGGCATTGGGGCAAAGGTTCATCCCACCCTTGTTCCCACATAAGCCAAGTTTCCACCCTTTGAGCCAGGACGATGGACACTACAGTCGAAAAGAGTTGAAGGCTCATCCCCCAAAGCCTGGTTTCCATTACCAAGCCAGGATGATGGGCACTGAAGTCCAAAAGAGCTGAAGGCTCATCTTCAAAAACCTAGTTTCCACTATCAATCCAGGATAATGGGTGCTGCAGTCCAAAAGAGCTGAGAGGAGGCAAAGGCTCAATCCCAGAAGCCTAGTTTATACCCTCCAAGTCAGGATGATGGGCTCTGAAGTCCAAAAGAGCTCCCCACAACCCATCTCCTATGCCCACTACTCCCCAGGATAATGGGAACTGTAGTCCCCCAAAAAAGCTTGGAAAAGTTACCTTCGTCCTACAAAAGTTACTCAGAATCAGCCTGGGGAGGGGGATTCTGGGTGTTGTAGTCCTAAAAGGAAAGAGAGGAAGAAAAGCTACCTGAAAAGGGAAGGTCTGCAGGGCTTCTGTTTGGCAGATGATGTCACTTCCGCCAGGAGTCCAGAGAAGGGCAGCAGCTTCACACTTCCGGTCCTCGGGGTGCACTTCCGGGTCAGGGAATAGGGAAGGACTGGAGGACTCTGCAAAGACAAAATTCCTATAAAATAGTTTGTCTTCACCCCTATTATTATTATGATTATGATTAATAATGTTTTTAAATGTACAGTTCAAAACACATTATAATATATTATAATTACCATATTATAACATAATATCCTATAATATTTATATTTAGTCATATTTGATAATATTTATCATAATTAAAATATTATAATACAAGACTGAGTCCAAAACTCTCCCTGGAAGCCAAAATTTGGCTCAACTGGACCCCCCCCCTTTTTTTTTTTTAATAAATAAATAAATAAATAAAATTAAAGAGTGTATTTTAATTTTAATTGAAATTAATATTTTAATGAACGGGTGCATTTTAATCAGTGTGGAGTTGAGGCCTAGTAGGCCCACTGAAGCCCGCCCTCGAGTTTCGCGCCGCCCATGAGGTAAAATAAATTAAAGTAAAATAAATTAAAGTAAAATACATTAAAGTAAAATAAATTAATACTGGGGAACCTCTTTCCCAGTCCCGCTGTGAAGGAACGAGGGCATGGAAGCGCCTTTTCCCATAAGGCCGGGCTGAGGCCTAGTCGGCCCTCCTCGGCCCGCCCTCGATTTTCGCTCCGCCCCGGCCGCCATCTTGTGGTGGCGCTGAGGAGGAGGGAAGCTGAGGCCAAGCCGAGACGGAGGAGAAACAGCAGGAGCAGTCGCCGCTACCGCCCAGCGACCACCGCCCCCTCCGAGGGTGAGGGGGCTGGCGGTGGGGACGGAGCCCCGCCATGTCCGGAGGAGGCGGGCGGCCTCACTGGGTAAGCAAGGCCGCGGCTTGGGCCTAGTCGCCTCGGGTGGGCGCAAAAAGAGGGGCCTAGTTGTAGCGTTTGTTGCCGTTGTGGCACCGAGTCGACTTCCATGAATGAGAGGCGGCCCAAATTTCCTCCCCAAATTGCTTTTTATTATTATTATTTTGGAGGTGGGTGGTGTCCACTCTTGTAGAATTAAAACCGGTTCGATACCCCTTCCCTTTTCCCTGCCCTGTGGAGATCCTGGGATTTGTATTTATTGTATTTATTTACTTAATTACTTCCCCGCCTTTCTCCCAGAAGGGATTTGTAGTTGCCTCACAGCGGAACTACAGATCCCAGGGTGTGCCGTCGTCGTCGTCGTTAAAAAACAAGTCTGAAGAAAATTATGTAAAAGAATGGAATAAAAATAAAATGAGGGGGGCATTTATTTATTTATTTATTTTTAAAAAAAGGGGGGGGGAGAGGGAAAGTTGAATAAATTTCTAATAAGAACAACAATATTGGGAAGAATTGGAGATGATTATCCAGGCTAAATTGTTATCAACAGAAATGCAATAATTACATTAGAGAGAGAGAGAGAGAGAGAGAGAGAGAGTGTATATATATATATATATATGTGTGTGTGTGTGTGTGTATATATATATGTGTGTGTATATATATATATGTATGTATATGTATATATATGTATATATATATATATATATGTATGTGTATATATGTATACGTATATATGTATATATATGTGTGTGTATATATATATGTATACATGTATATATATGTATATGTGTATATGTATGTATACGTATATGTATGTATGTGTGTATATATATATATGTGTGTGTGTATATATATATGTGTGTGTGTATATATATATATATATATTGGATATACAAGGCTTGCAATGGAGTAACAGACTCTACAAGATATTATTATTTTAAATAATGATATATATATATATATATATATATATATATATTGGATATACAAGGCTTGCAATGGAGTAACAGACTCTACAAGATATTATTATTTTAAATAATGATTATATATATATATATATATATATATATATATTGGATATACAAGGCTTGCAATGGAGTAACAGACTCTACAAGATAGTATTTTAAATAATGATAAATATATATATATATATATATATATATTGGATGTACAAGGCTTGCAATGGAGTAACAGACTCTACAAGATATTATTATTTTAAATAATTATATATATATATATATATATATATATATATATATATATTGGATATACAAGGCTTGCAATGGAGTAACAGACTCTACAAGAATTTAGAATTGGAGAAGGAAATACAAGAGGAAGAAACAGAAAAGAATAATGTTGGTTTAGCTGGATTAAAAACAGGATTTACAACCAAAAGCTACAGATTAAGATAAAACAAGATAAATAAGAAAGAAGGACAAACCCTGTTTGGCTGGAAGACCTACGTTAAATGCCTGTATGTTTTGCTATATTTAGGTTTTGTGGACTATGTCAGTAAGTAAGTGTTGTGTATGTATTAGATTATGTGTTGTGTATATGTTAAATTATGTTTGTTTATTTTAGGTGTTGCTTTATGATACTAAGGTAAACAAATAAATAAAATTTAGTGGGAAAGAGGGCTGTTTGTCGTTCTCCCAAGTGATTTTGGGAAGCTAAGCAGGGCCAGCCCTGGTTAGGCCTTGGAGGGGAAACCGACAACGAATCCCAGGTGCTGGGTCCTCTATTTCTGGCAAAACCATTGTTGTTGTTATGATGATGTGCCTTCAATTAATTTCAGACTTTTAATCCAGAACCTGTAACTTGTTTAATTTCATCCTACTTCCTCTGAGGCTGAGAGAGTGTAACTGCACCCAAGGTTACCTAGTGGCTGAGCAGAGAGGGATTCGAACCTGGGTCGTAGGAGGCTGAAACGACTGCACCGCAGGGCCTGGCAAAGCTTGTTCAGAGGGGGTTTAATTATGACTTCCTCTGAGGCTGAGAGAGTGCGACTCCCACAAGGTCCATTTATTTACATGATACATTTAGTCCAGCTCTCAGACCACTAATCTAAACATACACATTTTCACCATCCACATTTATAACACACACACGCATTCATATATTGTATTTATTTATTTTTATTATGTAAATAAATGAAAGCCTACTGGATGACCTTGGTCAAGTCACACACTCTCAGCCTCAGGAAGGGAAGCGCAAAAGCCTCTGAATAAATATTTTCAAGAAAATCCTACGGTTTCATTAAGTCGGGAATGACTTGAAGGCGCACAGCAACAATAAAGAGTAAAAGTGGGGGCAGCTCACACTCTCTCAACCTCAGAGGAAGGCAAATCCCTTCTGAATAAGTCTTGCCAAGAAAATCCTAGGGTTGCCATGAGTCGGGAACGACTTGAAGGCACAGAAGAAGAAGGTATTGAAAACCTTGAGTTATTTCAGTGCCATCCTCTTCTCCTTTAAAGTTAAGTAAGTCATTTCTGGTTATTATTTATATTTTCTCAATATTCAGCTGCAAACCTGCCTTTCCTATGCCGCCTTTCTCCCAAAAAGGAGGCTCCAAGTCTTTGCTGCAAGTCAGACAGTGTCATCTGCATATATCTTCATAATCGTTTAGTATTTAACACCTCCATCCTCCGAGTCCTGTCCTGCCTTACATATTATATTTCTGGGTAAAAATTGATATTATTATTTTAAATAATGATAAATATTTAAAATGCAGCCTTGCCTCGCCCCAGTTGGAATTGGAAACCATCCTTCTTCCCTCCCAGTTTTTATCTCCATCTTCTAGGTTTCCCAAGTCTAGGCTGAATTTGGATATTTGTGCTTTCCGAGTAAGCATGCGTGGCGCGTTGGATCCGTGTAGATGATTTATGGTATACTTGTTCATATTTTTCATCTCGATTTAGTCACGTCTGTTAATAATACGGTTGGTTTTGGAGCCTGTGGCCGGTTCCCTGCCTGGCAGGAGACTTGATTCTTTCTTCACTTTTCCTCCCACCACATTTCTTTCCCTTTTTAAATCCCTCTATTCTGGTTTTTCCGTCTTCCTTTCCGTCCTCCCTTACACTCCCGTCATAATAACTCCTTTTTGTGCGCATTAAGTCCTGCTTATCGCCATGCAGAATAGCGAAGGGTGTGGGGAAACATCCACCCTTTTTGCCTCTCTGTAATCTGTGCTGCCATTAATTACCGGTCTCCCTCTTGCCTGTGGCGAGTAGAAGCCACAACCAGGTGGCCAGGAAGGGTGCGTGACAAAAATTAACACAACTCCCATGTTGCAACAGCTTTGCAGGTTACCAACTTGTTTCCACACACTATGCGCAGCGGTGGTTACGGCCTACAACTCCCGATATGGCTTGGTCCAGGCTGTCTGGAGGTCTATATCTCCCAATGTGAGGAGGTCCACGCTATAAGATCCTTAGGAGAGGACCTTCTCAGGTGAGTTTGGTGGAACCAAGGGAGATGATGGGGCCTTCTTGGTGGCTGCTCCACCCAGACTTTGGCTCTCCCTCAGTATTTGAAGGGCTATATCTCCCTTTATGAGACCATTAGAGCTCTGAGATCTTCAGGAGTGGTCCTTCTCTCTGTCCCACCATCTTATTTGGTGGCAACAAGGGAGACAACGGGGACTTCTTGGTGGCCACTTCTCCTAGGACGTTATCACACGGGGCTCAGTCCAAACAGAATCCAAACGAAATGGCGAACGAATCCGGATTATTTGCCCGTGTTTCCACACGACGTCGCACAGAACCCCGACAGAAAGTGGAAAGAACCGAGATCTTTTGAATTTCGGTTTCTTCAGGAATTGCAATTGCGCGACGGGAATCATTTCGCATTTACCGTAGGTCTGATAACCAAATACGTATTGTGGCGCATTTCCCCGCTGTTGCCATGGTTCCAGCGAGCATTCCTCTCTCTGCGCATGTGCAGGAGGCTCATTTCGGCTACATTTACGGGTTTTTTCCTCTTGTGTGTGGACGTTCGATACACTGACTGTAAATGCGCAATGAAAGTAATGACGCATGCGGAAACAAGGGTTATTTCCCGTTTATTTTCGGGATGCCTCATTTCCACTTTTATTTCCGCTTTCCGGCCCACGTGTGATAACGTCCCTAGACTTTGGAGCTCCTTCCCCGTTTGAAGGGCCATATCTCCCTTTAAGAGCCCTGTTGAGGTCCTTCTCTCCATCCCACCAGCTTCTCAGGTTAGTTTGGTGGAGCCAAGGGAGATGATGGCAGGGCCTTCTTGGTGGCTGCTCCTCCCAGATTTTGGCGCTCCTTCCCTATTTGAGGACTGTATATCCCTTTAGGAGTCCATTAACGCTCTGAGATCTTCAGAAGAGGCCCTTCTCTCCGTCCCACCATCTTCTCAATCTCATTTTGTGGCAAGAAGGGAGGCAACAGGGTCTGAACCACCTCCCCTGGCTAATCTGGTTCCCTCCATGCTATCCTTCCACCATCTTTTATTCCAGCAAAAATCTAATTTTATTGGGAGGTGGTGGTTTTTTATGAGAAAAGAACTTTACCTTCTTTGCTGAACTATTTCCCCCCCCCCCCCATTTTTTGCTTTGAAACGGAGATGTCTTAAATTGTATATAGACAGTTTTTCAGACGATAATATTTGTCTTTTTAAAATCAACATGTGGTTTTACCTGTATTCCTTTTTGATCTCATAAGCAGCCCTGAGTCCCAGCTGAAAAGTCAGAGGATGTAAACAAATCTGATAAAATACAGCACAGTGTATTTCTTTCCGACTATTGACGGCTATATTATGGGTTGTGTGTGTGTGTGTGTGCATATATATATATATATATTTGGTGATGGCTCCTTTTTGCAGATTTATTTGCAAATCTGAGTTCAAGCATGACTAATCTCATGAACTGCTTGCAAGAGACTTTCTACTTCATACGCCCTGAGTGTACGAGAAGGGGCTTGCACTGTTATTACAGTTTTAATTTTCCTTTTTCCAGCACAGTTCTCTGCCCACACAGAGGTGACAAAATTTGAACAAGGCATTTATTCATTTATTTAGAGTATTTATACCCCGCTCTTCAGCCACAGAGGCTCTCAGTGTGGCTTGCAGATTGTTATAAGGCAGGGGTAGTCAACCTTTCCCCTTTAAGGGCCGAGGAGGGACTTCAGCTCCCAGAAGCCTCAGCCATGTTGGCCTATAATAGTCCCATGTTGGCCAATAGCTCCTGGGATTCTGGGAGCTGAAGTCCCTCGGCCCTTAAAGGGGAAAGGTTGCCTACCCCTGTTATAAGGCATGGCTTATAACCTGCATATATAAAGATATTTGGTGAGGGATCCTCATCTGTTGGAAGCAGATTTAAGTCTACGAAAGCTCATGCTACAACTTTTCGCACATTTAGCCTCAAAAGGTGCTACAAGATCCTTTTGTGTACTGAGTTGCAGGTTGTTTTCCTCCTATGGATGTTACTTTTCCTTTCTTTTTCAACCCATCTTAGGTAAGAGGCTAAGATTCATCTGCGAGTGGTAATGAAATAGAGCCGAAAACAAATGGCCGGTCGCCATTCTTTGTGGAGGAAGTAACGTTTGCAAGGTGGTGTTTGGAAAGACTGGAGTTGCAAAAGTGTGAGGAGGAGAAAAAGTTGGAACGGCGGTTGCAGAACTTCCCTTGTGTCAAAAGGCTCTGGGTTTTCCTTTTTTACCAAATCGGGTTGAGTCGTTTATGCCGTTTTGGCTCTGCTAGAAGCGTCGCTTGCAGTATTTATCCTGGACTTGAGAAGGCTCTTTCCTTGAAAATAGGCAGGGATTTGTTTGGAAAACGGAGCATTGAAATGTTTGTCTCTGTGCCGTTACAGTTGACCCTCCGCATTTGTGGCTTTGGCTTTTGTGGATTTGATTAATATGTCCTCTCTGGAAATCTCTAGGTCCTCCAACACAACTCTGCTGGAGGTTGACCATAGAGTTGCACTGAAAAACCTAGAAGTCTCTAGAGAAAACACTTCTCTAGGCATTTGTCGGACCTCCGGTGTGATTCTGTGATCAATTTTGGGCAGATGTTCACCATAGAGTTGCACTGGAGGACCTAGAGACTCCTAGAGAGAGGTGGTCCTTTGCAAACATACATGAAGGTAAGCCGAACCCAACACCGCAGAGCCTGTTTCCAAATCCACGCAGGATTGTGCTGCCTGGCAGATCCTGTTCTCAATTGATTTTAGGGTGTGGTGTCGTGGTTTGAACGTTGGACTATGACTCTGGAGACCAGGGTTCGAATCCTTGCTAAGGCCTAGAAATCCCACTAGCAGACTTTAGGCATTTTCTCAACCTCAGAGGAAGGGCATGGCAAGCCTCTAAATAAATCTTGTCAAGAAAAAACCCATATTTAGTGAGATTCTGCTTCCTCAGATGCATTTGGTCTACCTTGGAGGAAGTAGACCTAAGTCTAGGAAAGCTCATGCTGCCAACTTCTTTCTTCCAGTGAGTCTCAAAGGTGCTACAAGGTCTCTCTACAGACTGATCCTGCAGACTAACGTGGCTATATCTTTGAAGAAAGACCCATGATAGGGTCGCCATAAGTCAGAAACGACTTGAAGGCACACAGCAAGAAGTCATTTGCTAATGGGCCATTCCAGATCTACCGCCAAGGTAAACTAGATCAGGGGTAGCTCATGGCCTGGCTTTTCCTTCTCTGCCCTTCTGGTGGATATGGGTTCCTTGGCCACCATTTTTGCTGTGGGCGGCTACCATTCCCTTGAATGGGATGTCCTCAGCGTCTCTTGATTGCCGCAAGGCTCAAGATGGATTCTTCTCCTCTCTCTCTCCCCCCACCACTCCTAAGTTTCTCTGATATTGTTGTTGTTCCCTGCTTTTACATACAGTGTTTAAAAATAGCTGTGATATTTCAGAAGTACAGGGGAGAGAGAGCGGCCGTATGGAAAGGGAGGCCTGAGAACATCTCATTCTCTTCTCTCCGGTGACAGAATTGGGCCAGGTTGTGAAGGAAGCTGGAAGGTGGTGGTAAGATGGCGCTCCAGGTGGTTGAGGTGCCCAGCATCGGATGGTGAAGCGTTACTTAGTTTGCCCCACCTTCAGATGGCTTAATATTTCTTGTTATTTTGCAGTTTCAGGTGGTTGCCTGTTGCGTGTTTAGTAGAACGACGGCGTTGTCATCTGTTTTACCATTGCAGGTAGCAGCAAAGAAAATACCTTTTATTGCTTGGTGCGTGAGAACCAGCATGGCATAGCGGTTGGAGCATTGGACTCTAGGACACTGGGAGATCCCTACTAGCCATGGAAACCCACTTGGTGACCCTTGGGCAAGTCCCACTCTCTCAGCCTCAGAGAGAATATGAAGAAACTTGCCAAGGAAACCCCATAACAGGTTTGCCTTAGGGCAGGGGTAGGCAACCTTTTTTCCCCTTTAAGGGCCGAGGGACTTCAGCTCCCAGAAGCCTCAGCCATGTTGGCCAATAGCTCCTGGGATTCTGGGAGCTGAAGTCCCTCCTTGGCCCTTAAAGGGGAAAAAAAGGTTGCCTACCCCTGCCTTGGGGTCACCATAAGTCGGAAACGACTGGAAGGCACACAGCAACAGCAAGCCTGTTGCCCTGCTGAATGCTGTATTTAGGAACAACTCAATTTGGTGTTTAGGATGCATCTCTGCAGAGGAGAGAGACTGAGATGGATGCAAAAAGGGATGCTGCTTATTGTCCAAGGACAAAATTGTAGGTTGCTGTTACGCATACTGCCAGGTATGAGGAAGGAATGCTCCCCACCTTTGCTGTTTTAAATAAATTATACAGTTTGTTAAAGAAGGGTTCTAGCTGGCTTTGCTCAGTCTAAGCTAGAAGATGGTTTTAAACAGGTAGCAACAGGTTGCCTATGCATATACATACACACACATATGTATGTGTATGTATATATATATATATATATATATATATATATGTATATAGTGTTGTCAAAAGAAGGGTTTCGGTGCTCTAAAGGAATCATCGAAACCCTTCTTTCGCCAAGTGAGACCATTGGGCCATTTGTTCAGGATTGTCTACAGAGACTGGCTTTCTGATGCTGATTGCCTTAACCAACCCTTCTAGAAGGGGCCAAAGGTTGGAGATGGGGCCTTTCCATGATAAAAGATGCTGTCAGCACCCTGGCTATGAAATAGCAAAAACATTAATAGAAGAGAAGACCTGTCACTTGGATATTTATTTTATTTTATTTTATTTTAGCTTTTAAGGTTCACTCAAAATCTTCTTGAAATGGCTGGTGGTAGCAGTAGGGTTAGGCACAGTTGAGACCAGACCCTTGTTTTTAGCATTTTTAAAAACCCTGTTTGATGGGCAAAACTTCCCGTAAGGATTCAGAGAGTCTTATAGCATATTAAGTGTTATAATTCTCCTGTATTGTGACATCACCTGCCCTCGAACGGAGGAGTAACTCATCCTCAGCTCCTAGGTAATTCCACGTCTTGCTTGTTTTAGCTAGCTATGGTTGCATGGCAAGGAGGCTTTGCGGATCGTCTGTTGTTTTTATTGAATCCCCCGGCGTCTCCGGATAGGGCCGGATCCCTCCTGAAACCGTGAAACACCGCCACAATCTACAATCCACCTGGTCCGACTTGGCATGAAGCACCTTGCTGGGCCATTCCTCTGAACGGGTGCCAAGGGGAAGCTATCACGACGGGAAGCCGACCGAGTTGTAACTACGTCAAGGGAGACTAAAGAAGGTATGACGGCGAAACAGATTGGGATACCTTTCCACTTCCTTTGATGGAGTCTTTCCCCTCTAGATACACCTGTTCTGTCCAGAGGTAATGGCTTGTTTAACATGCTCCTTCTGTCCCAATCTGATAGGCATACGGTGCAGTGATTCCCAAACTTTGGGCCTCCAGACGTTTTAGACTTCAGCTCCCAGGACCCCTGACCATTGGCCAAGTCAGCTAGGGCTTCTGGGAGTTGAAGTCCAAAACAGCCGGAGGACCCAAAGTTTGGGAATCGCCACTTTAGAGACTGGCAGCTAAGCTCCATCGAGAAACACAAGTATAGTGTGGTCTATTTACTAAACGTGACAAGACAAGTGTTTATACCGTACATCTATAAAATAAGTATTTATTTAGAATATTTCTTAATAATCTTTGTTAGTATATATACAAAATAAGGTGACAATGCAATACGCTGCAGCGCATCACATTTGTTAGTATATAAACAAAATATACTACATTTGTTAGTATATAAACAAAATAGAATACACTGCAATGCGTCACATTTATTAGTATATAAACAACATAAAGTAACAATGCAATACGCTGCAATACAATCACATACACGGACCAAGAAAAACACTACCACAAATCCATCTAATGTTTATTTGTCGTTATTGTTTTATGCGTCTAAAATTATTTAGGATATATTTTTTTCTCATAATGATCTTTGTTAGTATATAAACAAACTATACAATACGCGGCAAAACTATCCAAAAAGCCACAGATGTCCATTTGTTGTTCTTGTTGTATGCCTTCGAGTTGTTTTTGACGTACGGCGACAGGGTTTTCTTGGCAAGGTTTGGCCAGAGGGCGATTTACCATAACCTTTCCCTGAGGCTGAGAGAGTGTGACTTCGTACAACTTACAAATAAATGGGGTTTAGATGATGATGTACCAGGAGGTAAGGTGAGTAGAAACAAACTGGAGAGAGAGCATTCTGGGTAAATAGCATGATTAATTCACTATCACAGTTCTGTAGTATAAGAAAAGAGCCTTGAATGTAGAATTCCCTGGGTTGAGATTTTTATATATTGAATTATTTATCGATACATGGATAAGACTAGCGATGTACCCCCACACATACACACATTAAAATAAGGTTAAATATTTGGTTAAAAACTTTAAAAACCATTATTAGATACATATTTTTGGAAGAATCATAGAGTTGGAAGAGACCGCAACTATGATTCTTCCCCCCAAAAAGCCTGGATATGAATAGAGATTTGTTTCCAGATTTCAACCTTGTTGTAAAATGGGGCCCCTTTTTTACATGAGCAAATGGCATATTTGGGAAAGGCTCACATACTTTTGCTTTTCCCCGTTGTTCATACTCCTAGTAACAGGAATTTGCTGTGAAGAGAGGCATTATCCTCTGGCTGGATGCGTGTTTATAATCAAATTATGCCTCTTTTGTCTGGATTCAGTGAACCTCTCGTCTTTATTCGGCAAACGCCCGGGAGTGAAGATAATGTACCTTTTCATTTTGGGAAATGAAGCTGTGTCCTCTCCCCATTTTGTCGGGTAAAAATTGGGAACGATTTCCCTCATACTGACGCTTTTCATGGGATTCAGCTATGCAAAGGGATATATTGCTCTGCCCTGTGGAAAACAGTCCGGTTTTTATTTTAATTTGCTTCTGTCCTTTTTATGCCTGAGAGGTGGGTATACCTTGTGTTTTGGTTTGGTAGTTTTTGGTCTGTGGGGGCCATTCCTGCATGGCGGAATGGCGTTGGATTAGATGGCCCTTAGGGGTCCCTTCTGGCTCGAGAGTCCTATGTATTTCTGCATGGCAGAAGAGGGTTGGACTGGATGGCCCTTGGGGGTCCCTTCCAATTCTAGGATCCTATGTATTCCTCCATGGCAGAAGAAGAGGGTTGGATTAGATGGCCCTTGGGGGACCCTTCTGGCTCGAGAGTCCTATGTATTTCTGCATGGCAGAAGAGGGTTGGACTGGATGGCCCTTGGGGGTCCCTTCCAACTCTAGGATCCTATGTATCCCTCCATGGCCGAAGAGGGTTGGACTATATAGCCCTTGGGGGTCCCTCCCATCTCTAGGATCCTATGTATTCCTCCACGGCAGAAGAAGGGGGATGGACTGGATGGCCCTTGGGGATCCCTTCCAACTCTAGATCCTATGTATTCCCTATGGCAGAAGAAGAGGGTTGGACTGGATGGCCTTTGGAGGTCCCTTCCAACTCTAGGATCCTATGTCTTCCTCCATGGCAGAAGAAGAGGGTTGGACTGGATGGCCCTTGGGGGTCCCTTCCAACTCTAGGATCCTATGTCTTCCTCCATGGCAGAAGAAGAGGGTTGGACTGGATGGCCCTTGGGGGTCCCTTCCAACTCTAGGATTGTGTATATTCCTACATGGCAGAAGAACAGGGCTGGACTGGATGCACAGTCTGGGACCCTTCAAGAAGGTATAGAGATGGCTTTGGATGCGCAACTAAGAAAACTGTGTTTCTCAGTCTTGAGTACGTGGCATTGAAAGTCCCTCTGAACCCGTGAATCCTCTCAAAATCCATCTTAACAGGGGAGGGCAAAAAAAATGCAGCTTTTAAAATGTTTTGTTTTGTGGAGTGCTATCAGCCCACTTCCTTGCAACATTGAGGTTTTTTTTTTAAAAAATTTTGCCCATGTCACGCTCAGATGCGCCTGTTTGCTGGAGATAGCAGTTTTAAAGACCTCGTGACACAAGGAGGGTGCAATCCTTTAGGCACTTAATTTGGATTAAGTCTGGGACTGTCCAGTCAGGCCGCTTCTCAGGTGCGTTGGGTTAGTTTGGATTCCATGGTCCTTGGGGCGGTCCCTTCCATCTCTTGGATCCTATGTATGCCTTTACAGCAGAAGGAGGTTGGACTGGATGGCCCTTGGGGATCCCTTCCAACTCTAGGATCCTATGTATTCCTCCATGGCAGAAGAGGAGGGTCGGACTGGATGGCCCTTGGGGGTCCCTTCTAACTCTAGGATCCTATGTATTCCTCCATTGCAGAAGAAGAGGGTTGGACTGGATGGCCCTTGGGGTCCCTTCCAACTCTAGGATCCTATGTATTCCTCCATGGCAGAAGAAGAGGGTTGGACTGGATGGCCCTTGGGGGTCCCTTCCAACTCTAGGATCCTATGTATTCCTCCATGGCAGAAGAAGAGGGTTGGACTGGATGGCCCTTGGGGGTCCCTTCCAACTCTAGGATCCTATGTATTCCTCCATGGCAGAAGAAGGGGGTTGGACTGGATGGCCCTTGGGGGTCCCTTCCAACTCTAGGATCCTATGTATTCCTCCATGGCAGAAGAGGAGGGTCGGACTGGATGGCCCTTGGGGGTCCCTTCTAACTCTAGGATCCTATGTATTCCTCCATTGCAGAAGAAGAGGGTTGGACTGGATGGCCCTTGGGGTCCCTTCCAACTCTAGGATCCTATGTATTCCTCCATGGCAGAAGAAGAGGGTTGGAATGGATGGCCCTTGGGGGTCCCTTCCAACTCTAGGATCCTATGTATTCCTCCATGGCAGAAGAAGAGGGTTGGACTGGATGGCCCTTGGGGGTCCCTTCCAACTCTAGGATCCTATGTATTCCTCCATGGCAGAAGAAGGGGGTTGGACTGGATGGCCCTTGGGGGTCCCTTCCAACTCTAGGATCCTATGTATTCCTCCATGGCAGAAGAGGAGGGTCGGACTGGATGGCCCTTGGGGGTCCCTTCTAACTCTAGGATCCTATGTATTCCTCCATTGCAGAAGAAGAGGGTTGGACTGGATGGCCCTTGGGGTCCCTTCCAACTCTAGGATCCTATGTATTCCTCCATGGCAGAAGAAGAGGGTTGGAATGGATGGCCCTTGGGGGTCCCTTCCGACTCTAGGATCCTATGCATTCCTCCATGGCAGAAGAAGAGGGTTCGACTGGATGGCCCTTGGGGGTCCCTTCCAACTCTAGGATCCTATGTATTCCTCCTTGGCAGAAGAAGAGGGTTGGACTGGATGGCCCTTGGGGGTCCCTTCCATCTCTAGGATCCTATGTCTTCCTCCATGGCAGAAGAAGAGGGTTGGACTGGATGGCCCTTGGGGGTCCCTTCCAACTCTAGGATCCTATGTATTCCTCCATGGCAGAAGAAGAGGGTTGGACTGGATGGCCCTTGGGGGTCCCTTCCAACTCTAGGATCCTATGTATTCCTCCATGGCAGAAAAGGATTGGACTGGATGGCCCTTGGGGGTCCCTTCCAACACTAGGATCCTATGTATTCCTCCATGGCAGAAGAAGAGGGTTGGACTGGATAGCCCTTGGGGGTCCCTTCCAACTCTGGGATCCTATGTATTCTTCCATGGCAGAAGAAGGGGGTTGGACTGGATTACCTTTTAGGGTCCCTTCCAACTCTAGAGTTCTCTGTATTCCTGCTTGCAGAGTCGGTTTTGGGATTGTCGGTGTGTGGTGGGGTGTGCAAATTAAATCAAGAAATTAGATCTTGCGAAAGGGGTTTCGAGAAGGGAAGCGAACGGGGAACCTGGGTTGTCCAGCATGTGTGTATGTGTGACTCACCTCTCAATAGTTTTCCACAGGTGTTTTCCTAGGAATATACCCAGAAGTGTTTTTGCCAGTGTACACAAGCTTTCTTTACTCCTCTCTAGGAATCTCTAGGTCCTCCAGAGCAACTCTATGGTCAGCACCGTGCCAGAATTTGATCATAGAATCACGCTGGAGGAGTTACAAATGCCTAGAGAAGTGCTTCCTCTAGGAATCTCTTAAGTCCTCCAGCACAACTCTATGGTCAACCTCTGGCAGAGTTGCGCTGGAGGACTTAGAGATTCCTAGAGAGGACATATTAACCCGAAACCGCAAATGTGGAGGGCTAACTAAATCAAAAATCCTCAATACGCTTCTAATTGCAACATTATTCTTTTTATTCTTTTCAGCTTTTGGTGTGAAATGGCAGACTACCCAGACAGCATTTCGAATCTGTTACCGAGAAGTTTTCATTACTTGCTGGTAAGTTAGTAAACGGCGAACGCACGGCTATATGTCCGTATAGAACTAGATCTATATAGATACATATATATATATATATTATTCACTGGGGTCAGGGGTGCAGGACCCTTGTGAAAATGGGGGGAAAAAATGCAAATTCAGAAAAAAACACTGTATTTTTAGCTGGGAGAGAACCTCTCTAGGAATCACTAGGTCCTCCAGTGTAACTCTATGGTCAACCTCTGCTAGAAGCTGACCCTAAAATTGCGCTGGAGGGCCTACAAATAGCTAGAGAAGTGTTTTTTCTCTCTCTAGGAATCACTAGGTCCTCCAATGCAACTCTATGGTCAACATCTGCCAGAAATTGACCATAGAGATGCACTGGAGGACTTACAAATGCCTAGAGAAGTGTTCTCTCTAGGAATCTCTAGGTCCTCCAGCACAACTCCTTGGTCAACATTTTCCTATAGTTAACCATAGAGTAACACTGGAGGATCTACAAATGCCCAGAGAAGTGTTCTCTCTAGGAATCTCTAGGTCCTCCAATGCAACTCTATGGTCAACATCTGCCAGAAATTGACCATAGAGATGCACTTGAGGACTTACAAATGCCTAGAGAAGTGTTCTCTCTAGGTCCTCCAGCACAACTCCTTGGTCAACATTTTCCTATAGTTAACCATAGAGTAACACTGGAGGATCTACAAATGCCCAGAGAAGTGTTCTCTCTAGGAATCTCTAGGTCCTCCAATGCAACTCTATGCTCAATATCTGCCAGAAAACTGACCATAGAATTGCGCTGGAGGGCCTACAAATGCCTAGAGAAGTGTTTTTTCTCTCTAGGAATCACTAGGTCCTCCAATGCAACTCTATGGTCAACATCTGCCAGAAATTGACCATAGAGATGCACTGGAGGACTTACAAATGCCTAGAGAAGTGTTTTTTCTCTAGTAACTTCTAGGTTCCCCAGCACAACTCTATGGTCAACTTCCAGCGGAGTTGCAGTGGAGGACCTAGAGATTCCTAGAGAGAACCTATTAATCAAATCCACAAGTAATGAAAGCCTCAGATGTGGAGGGCTGACCATATATATTTTGCCATGGAGATAGCACCTCCCTTTTGCCATGCAGGACTACATAGAATTGGAAGGGACCCCCAAGGGCCATCCAGTCCAACCCTCTTCTTCTGCCATGGAGGAAGACATAGGATCCTAGAGTTGGAAGGGACCCCCAAGGGCCATCCAGTCCAACCCTCTTCTTCTGCCGTGGAGCAATACATAGGATCCTAGAGTTGGAAGGGACCCCAAAGGGCCATCCAGCCCAACCCTCTTCTTCTGCCATGGAGGAATACATAGGATCCTAGAGTTGGGAGGGACCCCCAAGGGCCATCCAGTCCAACCCTCTTCTTCTGCCATGGAGGAATACATAGGATCCTAGAGTTGGAAGGGACCCCCAAGGGCCATCCAGTCCAACCCTCTTCTTCTGCCATGGAGGAATACATGGGATCCTAGAGTTAGAAGGGACCCCCAAGGGCCATCCAGTCCAACCCTCTTCTTCTGCCATGGAGGAATACATAGGATCCTAGAGTTGGAAGGGACCCCCAAGGGCCATCCAGTCCAACCCTCTTCTTCTGCCATGGAGGAATACATAGGATGCTAGAGTTGGAAGGGACCCCCAAGGGCCATCCAGTCCAACCCTCTTCTTCTGCCATGGAGGAATACATAGGATCCTAGAGTTGGAAGGGACACCCAAGGGCCATCCATTCCAACCCTCTTCTTCTGCCATGGAGGAATACATAGGATCCTAGAGTCGGAAGGGACCCCCAAGGGCCATCCAGTCCAACCCTCTTCTTCTGCCATGGAGGAATACATAGGATCCTAGAGTTGGAAGGGAACCCCAAGGGCCATCCAGTCCAACCCTCTTCTTCTGCCATGGAGGAATACATAGGATCCTAGAGTTGGAAGGGACCCCCAAGGGCCATCCAGTCCAACCCTCTTCTTCTGCCATGGAGGAATACATAGGATGCTAGAGTTGGAAGGGACCCCCAAGGGCCATCCAGTCCAACCCTCTTCTTCTGCCATGGAGGAATACATAGGATCCTAGAGTTGGAAGGGACACCCAAGGGCCATCCAGTCCAACCCTCTTCTTCTGCCATGGAGGAATACATAGGATCCTAGAGTCGGAAGGGACCCCCAAGGGCCATCCAGTCCAACCCCCTCCTTCTGCCATGGAGGAATACATGGGATCCTAGAGTCGGAAGGGACCCCCAAGGGCCATCCAGTCCAACCCTCTTCTTCTGCCATGGAGGAAGACATAGGATCCTAGAGTTGGAAGGGACCCCCAAGGGCCATCCAGTCCAACCCTCTTCTTCTGCCATGGAGGAATATATATATATATATATATATATATATATATATATATGTTTGCAGCTCCCTTCCCACCCTGTTGAGATAGAAGGGTGCTATAAAAATTAAAATACTCTTTTCCAGAAATTGGGGGATTTGTGGACCTGAGGCTGTTTTTGAAAACATACACATACACTACTCTTTTTCTTTCTTTTCTTTTCTTTTCTTTCCCTGCTGATGCTCATCTGATTTCTCTATTCCGTTGGCACAGATCATGAGGCAGTGATCCCTGGCATGAGGAAGGGATGCCCACATTATCTGCTGCTGGATTGCTGCCCTTAATGTAGTGGTGACCCACAAGTGTGCTGTGTCAGGGGATGTGGAGGGCAGCTGAGAGATGTGGGTGGCTGAGAACCTCCCTTTTGCCATGCAGGAATACATAGAGTTGGAAGGGACCCCCAATGGCCATCCAGTCCAACCCCCTTCTTCTGCCATGGAGGAATACATAGGATCCTAGAGATGGAAGGGACCCCCAAGGGTCATCCAGTCCAACCCCCTTCTTCTGCCATGGAGGAATACATAGGATCCTAGAATGGAAGGGAGCCCCAAGGGCCATCCAGTCCAACCCCCTTCTTCTGCCATGGAGGAATACATAGGATCCTAGAGTCGGAAGGGACCCCTAAGGGCCATCCAGTCCAACCCTCTTCTTCTGCCATGGAGGAAGACATAGGATCCTAGAGTTGGAAGGGACCCCCAAGGGCCATCCAGTCCAACCCTCTTCTTCTGCCATGGAGGAAGACATAGGATCCTAGAGTTAGAAGGGACCCCCAAGGGCCATCCAGTCCAACCCTCTTCTTCTGCCATGGAGGAATACATAGGATCCTAGAGATGGAAGGGACCCCCAAGGGTCATCCAGTCCAACCCCCTTCTTCTGCCATGGAGGAATACATAGGATCCTAGAATGGAAGGGAGCCCCAAGGGCCATCCAGTCCAACCCCCTTCTTCTGCCATGGAGGAATACATAGGATCCTAGAGTCAGAAGAGATCCCCAAGGGCCATCCAGTCCAACCCTCTTCTGCCATGGAGGAATACATAGGATCCTAGTGTTGAGTATAGTGCTACTATGCCAAAGGCAGCCTGTCGCTAATCTTTCAGGCCAAACCAAGGGAGCCAGGCATGCCTTTAAAAAGCAGATTGAGTTATTGTCCATACTGACATTTTTGCCCCTTGAGTTCTTGCTGTCTTATAGCTCTCCCTTCTGGCCTTTTGGCAAAGTCCACGTTAGTCTAAACAACCTCTTTGCTGACCGCCAACGCCGTGTCATGGAGACCCACTTTTTCTTATCTCTCCTTCCAGGTCTTCACGTGAGCCGCCAAGTATTTGAAAGCAAGGGCCGAGGACCTTGCTGCTTCGCCTGGGCCTGTCATGGTAAGTCTGTGTGTGTGTCTGTGTGTGTGTACATATATATATATATATATATATATATATATATATATATAATACATATTTCAAGTCCAACAAAAGCAGAACAGTTTGGTGTGTGAGGGAGGGAGGGACGGACCAGATGTTTAGACGAAGAAGCCTTTTTTGATATGGGCAAAGACTGATACGACTCAGTTTGGCCTTCGTAGGTGCAAAATATATCATTTCTGGTTCCAAACCAACAGCTGATGTTCCTTACTATGTCCTCTGGACATCTGAGGAAGTAGACTGTAGTCTACGAAAACTTATGCTGCCAACTTTTTTATTTCAGTTAGTCTCAGAGGCGCTACAAGATCTCTCTACAGACTGATTCTGCAGACTAACTCGGCTATAGCTTTGAATTCTATGCCTTCTGGGACAGAGACAAAATGGTTTCCCTCTGCCACCAAACCTTGAGTTGGCTTAATTCATCCTTTAACCCAGGGGTAGGCAACCTGTCCCCTTTAAGGGCCGAGGGACTTCAGCTCCCAGAATCCCAGGAGCTATTGGCCAACATGGGACTATTATAGGCCAACATGGCTGAGGCTTCTGGGAGATGAAGTCCCTCCTTGGCCCTTAAAGGGGAAAAAAGGTTGCCTACCCCTGCTTTAACCTCATTTGCAACTCCTTTCGGGCAACATTCCTCCAGAATTTGCAACCAGGGTTAGCTATTCTGTTTTCTAGGGGCTCTGAAATTAGTCTCTGGGGGCAATATCCCCTTTAAAATAAACCTTCCTATCGCGCCCTGGACAATGAAAATGGTGTGGTTTTGCTGCGTGTCTTATCTTGCAAGCCGCCTTGGGTCCCTTTTTTGTGGGGAGAAAGGCAGCATAGAAGTGAAATGAATAATAAATAATAATGGAGGGCGAGAGGGACGCAATGGGAGTGTGACTCCTGGATTCCCTCTGTTCAAAAGCACTTGGCTTTGTTGGTTTCTTGAAGTCCACCTCTCTTTTTATCACCTTTGAATCCTCAGCTCAGCTGGAAATACAGAGAAACAGAAGACATTGCTGTTTTAGAAATTACTAAATTTAATATTTATCCTTGGTCAGAAGGCCAGCGACGTCTTGCCCTTCCCATGTATGGGAAGCTCAAAATATGTGATTATAATACCTTATCGTAACTGAAGTAAGATATTATCTCTTAAATTGTCCTAAAGAGATAAGATATTAGCTTCTGAAATCGTTGCAAAGACCCCTGTGTGACTCCGTTCAACTCAAAACGGTCTGTTTCTCAGGATGAAGAGACTCAGCACAGCCTTGAATGCATCCAAGCTAATCAGATTTTCCCCAGGAAGCAGCTGATCCGCGAGGATGACAGCCTGCAGGTAGTCACTTGACTCTCCTTTGCCTTCCCAGCCGTGGGTGGCGCATGCGAAAACCGCCAAGGCCAGGCCACTGAAATCATACAGGCCTTGGTCGGACTGAAATCGTGGGGGGTTTAATTCTAGCCTCCTTGCTATACCTATGAGCTTGTCTGTAAGCATTTATTTAAAAGCAAAAGCAGAGTCCTCCATCTTTATTCCTTTAGTCCTCCCTAGCCTACTGCCACTGGTGTTTGGGGGTACCTCATATCTCCCCTCCTTTCATCTTGCTGGAATTAAATGTACCAGTAGGACATTCTGTGTGAAAATCTTCAATTTCCTCTGTTTTTATGTGTGCCAGCTCTCCTTGTTAAAGTCTAAACTGTTTGACTCCCGTATCCTCGGGGGATACATCCCCAGATTTACTGCAGTTAGTGAATCCTAAAGTTGGAAGGGATCCCTGAGGGTCATCCAGTCCAACCCTTATCTGCCATGCAGGAATACCTAGAATCCTAGAGTTGGAAGGGGGCAGCCAGTCCAACCATCTTCTGCCATGCAGGAATACACAATCAAAGCACCCTGACAGATGACCAACCTGGTTTAAACCATGGTTAAAACTAACCTGGTTTAGGCCAACCTGGTTTAAACCATGGTTAAAACTGTTTAGCCCAGCCTGGCTTAAACCAGCCAACTCTGGCTTTTGTGCTCTCGAAATGCTTACGAATTTGCTTCTCCCTTTCCCCGCAGGCCATTCACCATCCCTCAGGTCCGAGTTTAAATCAGCCAGCCATGGTTTGGGGGCATTCATAAGAGATTGCAACGGGATTGCCCTGGGCCCTGTCCTCTATCTCATGGTTTCTCCAGGGTCTGTATCTCCAGGGCCTGTACGCTTCACCTTGCTATGAAATAAAACTTGATTTCTCCCTGCTGTTCTGCAGGTGCCGTTTCTCGAACTTCACGGCGAGAGCACCGAGTACGTAGGCCGGGCCGAGGAGGCCGTCATCGCCCTTTCCAACTACAGGCTCCACATCAAATTTAAGGAATCCCTCGTAAACGTGAGTGTCCACATCCGCCTAGTTTATACACATCTCTTATCTTACCACATCTTGTCCTGGTGGCCTGGAGGCACCCATATTGGGGGATCTTTCTCACCTGCCATCAGCCATGATTCTTTGGTCCCATCAGCCCCATTGGGTATTGCGGTTGTGGGCTACTGCCAGGGATGCTTTGGAAGGCCACTTTGGTAGGACTTTTCCTTGTCAGGGATGACATTTCATAGGGCACCCTATAAAAAGATGTAATAGAGAAGGCCATGAAGCACACCCACCCCTTAACTTGCAGGACCCTTAATTTTCTAATAACTAACTGACATTTCCTGTGACTTTTACCTCACCCCCATGGCTTTTTAGAGGGTGTTCTCCCCCTTGAACCTTAAACCCATGCTATCCAGAGGCACCCAGGTGCTCATTACTAATCCCATTTGGAGAAAAAGGTGGGATATAAATCCAATTTTAAAAAAGCAAATTATTCTGCTGCTTGAAAGGCAGTCCATGGGAGAGATTGCCTAGTACCTCATTGTGCTAAGAAGGATTGACATGTAATGTTGCAGATAGGATAGTTGAGGACTCCTCCACTGTTTTATATATATTTGGCAATGTTCCTACCTCCTCTTGCGTCTTAGCCCAGTCGGCAAGTTAAGACAGCCCTCCCTGGTTGCAGCTGCAGTCCTCACCTGATGTCTCAAATAATCTTACTTTCCGCTCCATTTTTCATCTCCAGCTGTGAGTCAGGTGGAAGCCATGTCAGTGAGAGATGAGGTGGAATTAAAGTAATTAAATTTCCGGTAACAAAAAAAAAATCTGCTTTTATATGCTAATCCAAATCAATCGGCGCAAAGAAGATTGATGGGAAGCCACAAAGGGTGCATCTGCACTGCAGACGTAATGCAGTTTGACATCCCTTTCACTGCTGTGGCTCCATCCTGGGATTTGTAGTCTGGTATAGAAAGCTGCAAAGGCCTTGCAAAACAACAAATCCCAGAATCTGGTAGGGTGGCACTACAACACTTAAATTGGTATCAAAATGCATCATTTCTACAGTGTGAATCCTAGAACAGCGGTTCCCAAACTTTGATCCTCTGGGTATTTTAGACTTCAACTCCCAGAAGCCCCAGAATCCCAGGAGCTGAAGTTCAAAACACCTGGAGGACCACAGTTTTGGGAACTATTCTCCTAGAACAGAGATTCCCAAACTTTGTTCCTCCAGATGTTTTGGACTTCAGCTCCCAGAATTCCTTACTGTTGGCCAAGCCAGCTGGGGCTTCTGGGAACCGAAGTCCAAAACACTGGGGTTATCAAAGTTTGGGAACCATTGTCCTAGAATATAAAGTAGTTTAGAAGACGAGTTGCGGTACTGTTGCTCTCCGTCAGCTCGGTATATTTATCGGCGAAACTAATTGGACATAATGGGAATATTGACTAATTGAGTCACCTTGCCAGTGGGTGGAACCTAGCCAAGAATATCCAAAATCCTAATTTTGTTTTTTATTTGCCATCCAATAGAGTGTCTGTAAATTGGCTGCTTGTGAGATCTCAGTAAGTAAAGAATGGGAGAACCGTATCCTGTGTTTTGCACCTTTGCTTGGGACTAAATAAGCTTTTTGGCATCCACTCGTGATGAGGAATGATGGGCATTGCAGTCCAGCAGTGTCTGGAGGGTCACAGTTGCCGACCCACCCACCCTTTCATTTGAAGAGTCAGTTATTGAGCTGGTTAAAGAGGGTCTCCTCCTATTTGGGGTTTTTATCCCTCTATTGATTACTAGTAAAGCAGTTCGGCACCACTTTAACTGCCAGGATCCTGGGATTTGTAGTTGGGTGGGGGTCACCAGGACTCTCTCTCAGGCAGACCAGGCTGAATGCCTGACCGAACTATAAATCCCAGGATTCCACAAGATGGATCCATGGCAGCTGAAGCGGTATCAAACTGCTTTAATTCTGCTGTGCAGAAGAGCCGCGAGATAAAGACTGCCCGAACAGGTTGCTGCTATTTGGACTTTGGAGGTTGCACTAATTGCACGGCGTGTGTCTCGATTTGCGGTGTTAAGCATGAAGATTGGCCCAGAAAGGATTTGTGGCGTTGTGGTTGATGGAGAACGAAATTTGGTGGCAAGAAGGTGGGAAAAGGTACCTGGAATTTACAAGGCGAATGTTGCACGATTGTTCAGAACAGACAATAAACGTCTGGACAGATGGACGCATCACTGGGCAGGAGAAGAATGAAGGAAGAGGCACCAAAATCCCTTACATTTCCTACGTGAAATGGAGGAGGTCTTGGAGCATGGGTAGGCAACCTTTTTTCCCCTTTAAGGGCCAAGGAGGGACTTCAGATCCCAGAAGCCTCAGCCATGTTGGCCTATAATAGTCCCATGTTGGCCAATAGCTCCTGGGATGCTGGGAGCGGAAGTCCCTCCTTGGCCCTTAAAGGGGAAAAAAGGTTGCCTACCCCTGTCTTGGAGGAACCAACCTTTGAAAGGACTGAAATACAGACGGATCCCATCTCCAGGATATCTCCTTATGGATATGTAAATATTCTAAAATCCAGAAAAATCCAAAACACTTGTAGGGAGACTCAACCTGTATTTCACTTTTCAGATTCAGGGAGCAGGGATTAAAACAGGTAAAGCCTGATTGCGCTTACAGTTGGCCCTCCATGTTCGCGGATTTTGCGGATTCGATTATTGACTGACTTGATTAATACGTCCTCTATAGGATTTTCTAGGTCCTCCAGCGCAACTCTACCAGAAGTTGACCATAGAGTTGTGCTGGAGAACTTAGAAGTTCCTAGAGAAAACAATTATCTAGGCATTTGTAGGTCCTCCAACATGAGTCTATGATCAACCTCTGTGTTGATCATAGAGTTGCGCTGGAGGACCTAAAGATTGCTAGATAGGTGTTCTCTCAGGTTAAAAAAACTAGTATTTTTTAATATGTGGTTTTTCCACTTTCACAGGGCTCCTGGTCCCCTAACCCCAGCTAATGTATTACCACTGTATTACCATAATTTTATTTCTGTTCCGGTAATACTTCTCCATGATTTCAACCTACATGATAAACAACAAGCGACACTAGTTCCTGCGAGTACTATCTTGTTTCAGGCCCTGAATTGTGTCATAAATTCTTCGTCTGTCTGTATATCAGTAAAATATGCGTTGAATTAAAAAAAAAAGTCTTTGTGATAAATACTGTGGCAAAACTGTGTGTCAGCCTTTTTATTTTTGAATAAGGGCATCTCTAATCTTTTTAATCGCAGGTTCCGTTGCAGCTTATAGAAAGCGTCGAATGCCGGGACATATTTCAGCTTCACTTGACTTGTAAAGATTGTAAAATTATCAGGTATGTATGCATGATTTATGTTGACAGCTGAGCACAGGGCATTATGTGGGAAAGAACAGCCCAGTAAAGATGGATATCAGGGCTCTCCTAAGCTGTTATCACTTACTCAGTGCCGAGTAAACTTGTCTATATTGTACATCATTATTATTACCCACCTTTCCCCATGGAGCTTGTCTATATTGTACCAATAGATCGCTGGCATTTAGACACTGGTACTCCTTTTGCACAGGTTTCGCTGGTTGCCACAATTCTTTGCCACGTTTGAGGATAAATATAGCTGGACTTCCATATCTGTGGGTCCAGTAACAGTAGTTTCAATTACATGCGTCAGGGGGGAAGGTCTCTCTGGGCATCTGGAGGTCCTCCAGCATGACACTATACTTCCAGTAGAAGTTGAGCATAGAGTCACACTGGAGGATCTCCAGATTCCTAGAGAGGTGGTACTGGAAGACCCCTTTATCTGCAGGTCCAGTAACTGCTGTTTAATCTACCCACATCTGGGAGAATAAAGGGCCTTTCTGGACATCTGGAGGTCCTCCAGTATGACTCTAAACTTCCACTGGAAGTTGACCACAGCGTCATGGTAGAGGAGCTCCAGATGCGTCACCACAGCGTCATGGTAGAGGAGCTCTCTAGGCATGCTGGAGGTCCTCCAGCACATCTCTGTGGTCACCTTCCACCAGAAATACAGTGTTCACCATTATCCCGTGAGCTTTGCTAACTGTTAAGTAGGATACGGGGATTGTACTGTACCAGTCCTTCACCCCAGCTTTGACACTTAAATTTTGTGGAATTCCATTGTTTTGATTAATTAACAGATTCCTCTTGTTTTGGGGTCCCCTCCCCTAATTGTTCATGTCTCTTGACCAGGTGTCAGTTCTCTACCTTTGAGCAGTGTCAGGGGTGGCTGAAGCGTTTGAACCATGCCATCCGTCCTCCTTCTAAGATAGAGGACCTCTTTTCCTTCGCCTACCACGCCTGGTGCATGGAGGTCTACGCAAGTGAGAAGGAGCAACATGGGGACCTGTGCCGGCCAGGTAGGAGGGCAGGTGGAGGACAACGTCTCCCAAGGGATTGTGGGCCGAGGGAAGGGGTGAGGCTTTGTAGCCAACAGTGCAGTCCACTCATATGCCAGCACCTAATTTGCTTTCAGTATGGAAGCCTAGTGGTTCTTGTCCAGATCTAGAGGACTTCTCTTCTTCATACCTTTCATGGTTCAATTGATTACAGCTGGCCCTCCACATTTGTGGCTTTGGATTTTGCAGATTTGATTTACAGATTTTCTTTAGGAATCTCGAGGTCCTCCAGTGCAACTCTGCCAGAGTCATGTTGGCGGACCTAAAGATTCCTAGAGAAAACATTTCTCTAGGTATTTGTAGGTTGGCCAGCATGATACTATGATCAACGTCTTGTGAATGTTTATTTATTTATTCATTCATTCATTCATTTATGGTGTTTATGTCACTGCACCGTACAAAATAAACCTGTTAAGCCATGATCCTGTACTTGTCCTTTTGATACCTAGGAGAACACGTGAGTTCGAGGTTTAAAAATGAGGTTGAGCGGATGGGTTTTGACATGAACAACGCCTGGAGGATCTCCAACATCAACGAGAAGTACAAGTAAGTTCTCTGGCGAACGGCAGACAGCTAGTAAGGAGGTGACCCACACTTTGGGATGTGGAGGAATGGGGTTCCTGTTTGAACGGCCAGGCTTTTTCCCTTAGCCATTCTCCATGGATGTCCTCCTCCTTCCCCGCAGGTTGTGCAGCAGCTACCCTCAGGAGCTCATTGTTCCTGCTTGGATCACTGACAAAGAGCTGGAGAGCGTGGCAAGTTTCCGCTCTTGGAAACGCATCCCTGCTGTGGTTTACAGGTGAGAAGAAAAAGGAAAATTGGGATGAGGATCTGGGAAGAAAAAGACCTTTTAGAAGGTCCTGTCTGGAAAAACCCCAAACCCTCTGAGGAGCGGCTTAGACAGCTGGTTAGGTTTAGCAGATCTCTGAGCAGAGGCCAGTTCATAAAGGAGAATACAGTAATTCCTTTAGTATGTAGTGCCTTCGTTCTGTCCTTTGTGCTTGGGTTCCTCTTGCGATGGCTGGCATTGAGGGGTTTTGCTTCCTGTTTCTTGCGTAGGCACCAGAGCAACGGGGCGGTCATTTCCCGTTGCGGGCAGCCAGAGGTCAGCTGGTGGGGCTGGAGGAACGCCGACGACGAACACCTGGTCCAGTCGGTGGCCAAAGCCTGCGCCTCGGATTCAAAGTCGAATGGCCGCAAGCTGGTGAACGGACACTGCTCCAGGGACTTCTCCAACGGAGGGGATTTCTCTGATGCAGAATTTGGTAAGCCAGGCAACCTCTCCACTTTTCCTCCATATCCAAAAACTGTCGCTGCTCATCTTTAGTGGGGGATTCTGGGAGTTGCAGTTCCAAAAGCAACACTTCAGAGCTCTTGGTGTCTATGGTCCTGCACGTGATTGGACTGCTTTCAAGGGAGTCAAATTTGCAACCCTTCCTTTGTTTCAGTTTTTTACCACCTTTCTGCCCAAGCATTCAAGGCAGCCGCCATCTTCTAATAAATAGGCACCATGCCATAATAATAAATAAGCATACCATAGAATCACATTGGAAGACCTAGAAAAGGCCTAGAGAGAAGACCTCTGTGGGAATCTTTAGGTCCTCCAGCGTGACTGTAGTCAATTTCCACCAGAAATATACCATAGAGTCACACTGAAGGGACCTAGAAAACACCCAGAGAGAACATATCCCATATCCATGAGGGAATATGTTCCTGGACTTAACATAGAAAAGTGAAACCATGGATAGTAGTGAAACACTATTGAAATTAATGACTTCTGCAGGAAGTTGATCATAGACTTGTGTTGGAGGACCTAGAAATTGCTCGAGAAAATACCTCTCTAGGCATTTCTGGGTCCTCCAGTGTGACTCTGTGGTCAGCTTCCACCAGAAGTATACCATAGAGTCACACTGGAGGACCTAGAAGACTCATAGAGAGAAGCCCACTCTTGAAAGACAGGATACAAAATGGAGGAGGAAAGGAAGGAAATTCAGCGACAAACATTACTTCCTCATGATGCAGTGAAGGTATTCCTAGAAGCGCCCAAGGCTCTCTTCCTCATCTTGTTGTAGTCAGAGGCAGTTTTGTTTTTATTTGTTGCATTCATATCCCGCTCTTCAGAAATGTTCTCAGAGAGGCCAAATTGTTAATTAGTTGCCTGCCCTCAGGCTTACAATCTAATTGCCTAGTGTTGATGATGCTGGAGCTAAACATTATGGAAGAACAGGAGCTCCTTCCAACACCAGCTTCCCTCCTTCATCCCTCTCTAATATATAATTTATGATCTGAAATGCTCTTTTCGGAGAACCGTGTCATAACCCTGTCTCTTTTCTCCTCAGATTCGTCCATCTCCAGTGCTTCGGGAGCAGAAAGCTTAGCCATCCAGCCTCAGAAACTTTTGATCTTGGACGCTCGCTCCTACGCAGCTGCTGTTGCCAACAGAGCCAAAGGGGGAGGCTGCGAGTGCCCAGGTGAGGCGGAAAGCTTGCTTCTGACCCTCATAAACTAGGCAGTTTGACAATTGAGGGGACAGGGAGTAGATTTCGTTTCTTGCAGAAACATTAAATACACAGAGAGAGAGAGAGAGTATGGACCCTGTATCTGTGGGGAGCCACAACAATGTGGTCAACCACCAGAAGCATACCATAGAATCGCACAGGAGGACCTAGAAAATGACTAGAGAGAAGACCTCTGGGAATCCCTAGGTCGTCCAGCACAACTCTGTGGTCAACTTCCACCAGAAGTATACCATAGAATCACACTGGAGGGCCTATTAAATGCCTTGAGCTGTGTAGGAATCTCTGCATCCTCCAGCATGACTCTATGATCAACATCCACTGGAAGCATACCATAGAACTGTGTTGGAGGACCTAGAAAATGCCTAGAGCGGACATTATCTTTTCAGCAAGTGAAACCGCAGGTGGCAGTCTTGCGGATACAGGGGTCATACTGTATTTGAAAAATAAGAAATTATTAAAGAATTCTACCACAATATCTAAAAGTCCCATAGATACGATACGGGTATTTCTTTGAGTTGCTTGTGAACATAGCTAAACGGCACAGGAGCGCCCCGAACAAAGGTTAAAAACACTTTTACAGATGGGAGCCATTGTTCCCCGGGTGAGTCGAGTAGATAAATAAGCTCCTGTGTTTTCTTTTTGGCTGTGTTAGAATAACTCCCTCTCCTTCTGTCACAATAGCTGTGTTTGGAGGGCCTGGGAACCTCCGGGGGGCTTAGCTTAGGCCGCTCAGGCTGTTTGGACAGTCCGGCCGCTTCATTGGTTGGGTTTCCACCTTGTTTGAAGTGCCTTCTCTTCTACTTCTCCCCTCAGAGTATTATCCCAACTGTGAAGTGGTCTTCATGGGAATGGCCAACATCCACTCCATTCGGAAGAGCTTCCAGTCGCTGCGTTTGCTCTGCACGCAAATGCCGGATCCCGGAAAGTAAGTGGGACCGGACACTTAGCACCTTCTCTTCCGCCCCCGTTCTGGCTTATTCCTTTCCATTCATTGACCCAGAGAGAGGGCCTGTTATTACCTACCACAGTTGACCCTCGGTATCCACAGATTCCACCATCCACGGCTTGAAAACGTTCATTAAAAAAATATAAATTCTGAAAAGCAAACCTTGGTTTTGCCATTTTTATATAAGGGATACCATTTACTCTGGCATTATATACAGTGGGGCTTGAGCATCCATGAATTTTGGTATCCTAGACTTTGGTCCTTGAACCAAACCCCAGCGGATACAGAGGGCCCATTGTAGTAGTAGTAGTAGAATAGTAATAATAATAATAATAATAATACCCCATTATATTTCATGGGGCTTAAGCATCCATGGATTTTTATCCTGGACCCAAACCCCAGCGGATGCCAAGGGACCACTTTATTATATTTAGCATTTCTTGGTCTCTTAAATGGTGGGTAGTAGGAGGTTGGAAGAATTTGGGCACATTCTCCCTCTTGTTTCTCTTTTTCTTCCTCATCTTATTAAGGAATCACACCAGTGTTTTACACAATCCCTACGTGTTGTACAGCACTGCTTCAGAGGTGTCTTCCCATTACTACTGTTAACACAAACTTAATTTGCTCAGCCTTCAGACAAAGCCCAAGGAGTCAAAACTGTTTTCCATTGTTGATCTGCAGCTGGCTGTCAGCGCTAGAAAGCACCAAGTGGCTGCAGCACCTGTCTGTCCTTCTGAAATCAGCGCTGCTGGTGGTCCACGCCGTAGACCGGGACCAGCGGCCCGTCCTGGTCCACTGCTCGGACGGCTGGGACCGGACCCCGCAGATCGTGGCGCTGGCAAAGCTGCTCCTGGATCCCTATTACAGGAGCATCGAGGTAGGTGACTCCATATTTTAACTTAATTACTAGATTTATAGCCTGCCTTTCTCCCAAAATGAGATTCAAAACAGGGGAAGGAGGAACGTCAGGGTGCCTGGAACTGGTGGAAGAGACCCTCCTAATAAATTAGACTTCATGTTAATTGCTTGGGTGGGGATGGTAATTTGGGATTCCCATCTCACGCCCCCAAATGACTTTGAAAAGGAATGAAAATGTCAGGTTTCTTTGCACTCTCTCCTTTCCTCAGGGTTTCCAGGTGCTGGTGGAGATGGAGTGGCTGGACTTTGGCCACAAGTTTGCTGACCGCTGTGGCCATGGAGAGAACTCGGACGACTTGAACGAACGGTGCCCAGTGTTTCTGCAGTGGCTGGATTGCGTCCATCAGCTCCAGAGGCAGTTCCCTTGCTCTTTTGAGTTTAACGAAGCATTCCTTGTGAGTTGTCCTCCTTTTCCCTAAGCTTCCTAATCAATCATAAAATGGCCCAAGGGCCATGAAGTGCCTTGGTCCTCCAAGTGAACCTGCTCTCTCCCTGATTTTCTGGCTTGAGGGCCTAGAGCGATCTCCGCGGTTCTCCTTTCCACGCAGGTCAAGTTGGTACAACACACTTACTCTTGCCTCTTTGGTACATTCCTGTGCAACAATGCGAAGGAGAGGGGCGAAAAGCACACCCAGGAAAGGACCTGTTCCGTTTGGTCTCTGCTGCGGGCAGGAAACAAAGCCTTCAAAAACCTCCTTTACACCTCTCAGTCTGAATCCGTACGTACTTGGCTGTTATTTTACTCACTTACATTTTGATAATCTTCTTGAAGGCAGCCTCTGCAGCTCTTTCTCCTCTTCCCTTTTGATCCCTAAAACATCTTGCGAGAGGTGGGTTAGAAAGAGCAGTTGGACAGAGAGTGAATTTCATGGCTGAGTGGGGAATTTGAACCCTGGTCTTCCTCTTCCTTGTCTGACCGCTACAACCACCTCCAGATGAATGGTGCAGCTTGTTGAGATGCCCACCCTGTCGAGATACAACCTTTGCTCTGATCTATCTCTAGTTATTTGAAGGGAGCCTGCAGAATTTATTTATTTATTTATTTATTTAAGGGATTTATATTGTACCTTTCTCCCAAAACGGGATTCAAGGCGGCAGAAGTACCCCTTTAGATGGGTTGTGAGGATGTCGCTGCTGTAGAGGGAAGCCATGTCATTTAAATACTCTAAAGACACCAGATCCCATCTCATCTCTTAAGATAGCATAGGCCTACTAGAACAGACTGATCTTTCACCATTTTAAACTCAAAACAGTGTATTCAGCTGTCAAATTTCCTCTGGCCGGTTCTTCCACAATTTTGGAGTGCAGCCAAAGAAAACATCCTCTTGTTACCAGTTGTCAGCCTAGATTTGCTTGGCTGAAATAAACATTCCCCCAGAGGATCTGAGTGTATGTGAGAGGAGGCACTCCCATAGTGGTGTTTTTGTGATATGTAGAGGGAAGGAAGAGTCAGAGGCCCCATTCCTGAATACGTTTCAGGTCAGAAGACACTCTGTGTTTCTCTCTCTTAGGTGCTGTATCCTGTGTGCCATGTGCGAAACCTCATGCTCTGGAGCGCCGTCTATCTGCCCTGTTCATCTCCCTCTACTCCCGCAGATGACCCCTGTGCCTCTTACCCACTCCCTGGTTCCAGCCCTGAAGATCCACCTCTGGGCAGGTAATTCCACAATTTTAGAGTGGCTAAGGGTTCATGGAACACCAGGGAGGGAGGATCAGGATACATTTGCCATGGAAGGCAGAGTCAGTGGTCATTCCCTGCATGCTACACCTTGCACCTGGAAAAAGAAGTTGTTGGCATTTGAGGGAGCCAATAACTGGATATGTCTCTTAGTGTCGTATCCCATTCCTTTCTAGGCTGCCAAAGACACGGTCGTTTGACAATCTCACAACAGCCTGCGACAGCAGTGTACTGACAACCAACCGGCGCAGCAGTGACCCCAGCCTCAACGAGAAATGGCAGGAGCACCGCCGCTCCCTCGAACTCAGCGGCTTGGGGAGTTTGGGAGATGACAACCCCTTTGAGGGCGAAGGCCTGGGCAAGCCGGGCCGGACCCTGGCAGGGGCAGAGTTGTCAGTAGCCGTGGCCGAGGGGCAGATGGAGAACATCTTGCAGGAGGCGAGCAAAGAGGATGGCGGGCTGGAGGAGAGCGTCAGGGCCGCTCAGGGAGTGCCGGTTCAAGAAGATGAAGAAGAGGTTGCCCTGGAGAAGGAGAGCCTAGGCAAGTCTGCTGAGGAGAAGCTCAACGAGAAGACAGAGATGGATACGGACACCTTGGTAGACAATCCCGTTTCCAACCAACAGCTGGTTCCACAGAAAGGACAGGTGGACCTGGTGGGTCTCCATAACCCTCTCCAGATGCCACCACTTCCAGCGAGAGAACGGTGGCCTGGGTTTTTGGAGGAGGAGAATGCAAACAGACTTTGTGCTGAGGTTGAAGGTTCTCAGTCTGGACCGCCGTTGCCCCTCTTGTCTGAAGCAGGAGGATCCAACATGGAGAGCTCGACTGAAACCTTAATAGAGAGTGGGGCCAAGGTAGAGCTAGCCCAGAACTTCTCTTGTCGCTGGCTCCACCACCCTCCAGACAACAGTGCGGAGGGGCTCTTCCCGCCAGCTGAGAGCCAGCCCACTGAGAGGGAGGACTTGATAGAGCTGCACAAACTGGCCGCGACCCTAAACAGGACTCCTAAGGGGGGCATCGGGGCCCTCCGCGACCCACTGACGCCTTCACCCTGTGCCTTGCCCTTAGCGGAATACAAAGAGGTTGTGTGCAATGGGGAGCCTGAGAACAAAATGGCAGAAACTCCTGTCGGGTTCGCAGCAGCCCAGAAACAACCGGTGCCAAACGGGCATTGCATGAACGGAGAGGGCGGGAGGGTCAAGCCATCGCTCAGCCGGCAGGTCTCGGCCACCAGTGCGGGCTCCGGCCCATTACCCCTGAGGGGTCTCCTCCAAAAGGGGGGTCACGGCATCCCGGGCCGGCAGCCGGCGTCCAGCAGCCAAGAGCCGCCCGCCCGGAGCCACCTGGACGATGACGGGATGCCCGTTTACACTGATGTCATCCAGCAGCGACTCCGACAGATCGAGAGCGGACACCAGCAGGAAGTGGAGACGCTGAAGAAGCAGCTGCAGGAACTGAGGAGCCGGCTGGAAAGCCAGTGCCTCAACAGTGCCCTCCGCTGCAACGGCGAGTACGGGGACGAAGTGGTAAGTGCTGGCGAAGGAAGCGCACCCGTGCGTGACCCAGTTTGCAAACAAACCCATAGAAAAGTCCCACTCATATTGTGTCCTCAGCTGCCTCTGCACTGGGGGAATAATAATAATAATAATAATGCAGTTTGACACTGCTTTAACAGCCATGGCTCCACCTAACAGCGTACCTCAGGCAGGTTAGTCCACAGTTTTGGGGTGCAGCCAATGAAAATGTCCTCTGCCTCTCCCATAGGATGGAGTGACAGCACTTAACAATGGTGTCAAATTTCATTCTGCAGTGTATACGTACCCAGAGAAGGCTATAAAGACCTTGCAGAACTACATATCCCAGGATTCCATAAGGATGGAGCTATGGCACTTAAAACTGGTGTCAAACTGATTGTTCTCCTCATTGCTGCTGTCCCGTGGATGCTGGATGCTGCAGTCTGCCATCCCCACAGGCCTCTTCTTCCAAAATCAATGGGATAGTTGACAGTGTTACTTGCCAGCAGCCCCTGTTTTCCAGTCCTTTCTTTCCTGAGCAGTTTGGATGAGGAGGGAGCCATTTGCCTTCCACAGGCCCCAGGAGTCCAAATGGGACAGCCGGCTTTCATATTTTAATAGATTTGGGGTGCAGGCAGAGGCTTCGATTTGGTACTTTGCATCCAAACCAGAGGCACTCCACTATTGGGAAGCTGATGTTTTGAAATGGCCAATATTTCTCCTTCAGCTGGTCTGAAACTGTGTGAGCAGGTAGTTTTATCTGAAGGCGGGGGGCTGAAAAACACCTAGATTTCTCTGTGAAGGAGTTATAGTCCACTCCACTGACTGGCGGTACTAGTAAAGAATTCTAAGTACTCCCCAAACTACAAAACCCAGGAATACCCAATTCCCTGGATGGTGCCCCTTATATAAAAAAGCCAAATCAAACTTTGGTTTTTGGAGTTGATATATGTATTTTTAAAAATATTTTCTAGCCATATAGATGGTTGGATCCATGGATACAGAGAGAGCCGATTGTGTTCTGTCAACGTAGAGATCACAAGTAGCTCCAGCGCTTTGGTCGCAGCCAGAATAGTCAAGCCGTGGAATTATATTCACCTGGCAACACTTGTTAAAACCTATTTGCAAATGGATTGTAGGCGTTACACATTCAAAAACCTAGAACCCAGGCTCTCCGAGCCAGAGATCTTGGGCTTTCCCCCCGGAAGGTGTTCAGCTGTGTTTGTTTGCCAACAGACGTCAATCCCTGACTCGGAGAGCAGTCTGGATCAGAACTGTTTGTCTCGCTGCAGTACAGAGATTTTCTCTGAAGCCAGCTGGGAGCAGGTGGATAAGCAGGACGCAGAGGTACAGGCGGAATCCGCATCCGGGGCCTTCCTCTTCTCCCTTCCTCCCCTCCCCTGTTAGCGGCACTAACCACGCAGCTCTCTGCTCGCTTTCTTCCCCCTCTGGTGCTAACAGTGGTTTCTGGGAATCTCTTCCCCCCCTTCCTTGCAACCTTAGAAGGTTTAGTGCCGGGGTTGGACTACAGCTGCCAGAATCCCCGGTTGTCATCCAAGAAACCCACTTTCCAAAGCTTATCCAGATTAGCATCCGTCGATTTGACCATGCAGAGGTACCAAGAAATAATCTCAGGCTGTCAGCAAGGGGAAGCTGGTCCTTTTCCTTCATTGGAAGGGACTTAGTACATCGCGAATGCCTTTTTTTCCCCCCCTCTGCGGTTGCCATTTTGTTTTCTTCTGACGCAGTGCTGATGCTTTTAAATCCCTCTCTTGACTCTCTTTCGCTTCTCAGGTGACGCGGTGGCTGCCCGATCACCTGGCCGCGCACTGCTACGGATGCGACAGCGTCTTCTGGCTCGTCAGTCGGAAGCACCACTGCAGGTAATTGGTGCGCTCCTTGACCGGAGAGCGGTGGCGGCGGTTGTTTTCGGCTTAAGTGTGCGGAGCTGCGCGTTCGGTACTCTCTCTTTCGGGCCTGGGAGGGGAGGGAGGTCAAGGGCCCCCCGTCTTTTCCGTTTCCGGAACCTCTCTGACCTGGTCTCCCCCTCCTTGCAGGGACTCCGAACATGTCGCTCAGACTCGGTGAGCATTTGCAACAGCCTCTTGTCGTCTGTCTGCATTTCTCTGATGAATAACCCTCTCCCAAACTAACTTTTGACTCCTTACCCTATCCCCGCTTGACCGGAAAATGGAGGACGACAGGCGCGTCGGAGGGGGGGGGTCTGTGGGCATATTAAATCTTCCCACATTAAGTTCAGAATAACAATAAATTATTTATTTATAGCCCGCCCAATCACAAGGAATCCGGGCAGGTTAACAGCAATAATCCCGAAGAATCCCAACTTCCTTGCTTCATGTTGTTCTGTATGCTGGGTAACCCATAAATTACTCCCATCAAGGAGTGTTTCTCTTGTAGCAGCAGGCAATTAATTACTTTGGTTTTAGTACAGCACAACCACCATATCCACAGAGGGATACAATGCGGTTACCGAAAATGGCCGATAGTGGCAAACCCTAATATTTCTGGTGGAAGTTAAACCTAGAATAGCGATGGAGGACCTCCAGATGCTCTTTGGGCAGAGCAGGAGCTGATCATAGAGTTGTGCTGGAGGACCTCTAGATGCCTAGAGCAGGGGTAGGCAACCTTTCCCCTTTAAGGGCCAAGGAGGGACTTCAGCTCCCAGAAGCCTCAGCCATGTTGGCCCATAGCTCCTGGGATTCTGGGAGCTGAAGTCCCTCCTCGGCCCTTAAAGGGGAAAGGTTGCCTACTCCTGCCCTAGAGAATCCCAAACAATGTAAGGCAGGGGTAGGCAACCTTTCCCCTTTAAGGGCCAAGGAGGGACTTCAGCTCCCAGAAGCCTCAGCTATGTTGGCCAATAGCTCCTGGGATTCTGGGAGCTGAAGTCCCTCCTCGGCCCTTAAAGGGGAAAGGTTGCCTACTCCTGCCCTAGAGAATCCCAAACAATGTAAGGCAGGGGTAGGCAACCTTTCCCCTTTAAGGGCCGAGGGACTTCAGCTCCCAGAAGCCTCAGCCATGTTGACCAATAGCTCCTGGGATTCTGGGAGCTGAAGTCCCTCGACCCTTAAAGGGGAAAGGTTGCCTACCCCTGATGTAAGGCCAAGGAATAAAACCCATATTTCTTCAGCTTTTCCTTAAGGTTTTCCTTCCTGCAAAGGGTGTCGAAGAAATTTGGCCCAGCTAAGCTGGGATTCCTTAATGGTTCAGTTATTTTCAGCTGGTTTTAAGTGGTTCTTATGATGATGATGGTGGTGGTGATAGAGCAGACGATACAGAGTCGTGGATTTGGGAGGCGGGGGTCACCCACCTGCCCCTGCATGCGTGCCAGGATTCGTATTGGCTGCTGGCAACGGCGTGCCAGCTTTTACCTCACTCTCTCACCGCATGCGGGGCTGCGTCTTCTCGTACTCCTCACCGTGTGGCTTTGCATGGTCTTTGGGGGGATGTCTTCTATTTCCTCGGTGCTGAAGGATTGGTGTTGCAGTCGTTCCCGTGGACGATCGTCGGCCCCGTCTGGGCTTCCCTAAGGAACAATAGGATTGCTGCTCTTCCGAGTTTCGATTTCGGCCCACTTCCCATGGGAAGGAATTGCCGGGATAAGCCAGGGCCCTGGCTGAAGTGTCCCAACGCACCGAGGAAATTGGGGGCTCGGGAGGGTTTCGGAAATCCCACCCCACTTTCAGGACGCTGTTTTCGGTTTGGATTGACCTCTTACCAACGTGGCTCAAGTTGCCGGAGGGAAGGAACCGGTGGGGCACTGCAGAATTTAATGCAACTTGACACCCCTTTAATCATTGCCATGGCTTGGTAATTTGCTGTGGGGTCTTGGGATTTGTAGTTCTGTGAGCACAGTGGTTAAATGCTACAAGGTTGTGAGTTCAATCCCAGGCAGGGCTTCAAGGTTGATTCAGCCTTCCTTCCTTCCTTCCGAGTTTTTGGCAATCAGCTTTTCGTATTGTAAACCGCTTAGGGAGCGAGCGCTTCAGTTCACTATGAAGCGGTATAGAAATGTCAGTGCTCTTGCTATAATGCTGTGGAGTCCTGGGATTTGTAGTTCTGCCGCCTTTCTCTGTCGGGAGGGAGTGCCAGTGCCACAACCAGCTACAAATCCCAGGATTCCCTGGCAGTTTGAAATGGTACCAAGCTGCCTCAATACCTTAGCCTTGTGCCACTCCGAAGAGTTGCCTGTTCCTAAAACCCCTAAACCAGGGGTAGGCAACCTTTTTTCCCCTTTAAGGGCCAAGGAGGGACTTCATCTCCCAGAAGCCTCAGCCATGTTGGCCAATAGCTCCTGGGATTCTGGGAATTGAAGTCCCTCCTTGGCCCTTAAAGGGGAAAAAAGGTTGCCTACCCCAGAGTGTATGGATAGATACGGGGTAGTCAACCTTTCCCCTTTAAGGGCCAAGGAGGGACTTCAACTCCCAGAAGCCTCAGCCATGTTGTCCTATAATAGTCCCATGTTGGCCAATAGCTCCTTGGATTCTGGGAGCTGAAGTCCCTCCTTGGCCCTTAAAGGGGAAAAAAGGTTGCCTACCCCTGCCCTAAATGGACCCATTTGCTCTTGTAAATGTATTTTTTAGATATGTGTGTGCGTGTGTGTTATAGATATATAAAAAACATATTTCTCTCTCTCTCTCTCTCTCTCCGAAGGAATTGCGGGAACGTCTTTTGCTCCAGCTGCTGCAACCAGAAGGTGCCGGTGCCCAGCCAGCAGCTCTTTGAACCCAGCCGCGTGTGCAAATCCTGCTACAGCAGCCTCCATCCCAGTCATTCCAGCCTCGAGCGTGAACTGGACAAACCCATCGCGGCCAATTCAAACTGAGGAAGGAAGGAAGGAAGGAAGGAAGGAAGGAAGGAAGGGTGTCCCCCTTCTTTGGCAAGTTGTCGAATCCGGTCAGACCGGAGAAGCCATGCGCTTTGGAGACATGGGAAACGCGGACGGGACGGGACTCATACCCCTTTCACGCTCCTCGCGTACCATTTGTGTGGATTCTGCTGGAAGACAGAAGTCCGAGCTGGGATTCGTTCTCCGGCCGGCCTTTTGGACAGACGTTATTGTGAATACCGGCGGCGCCCGAGCGGACGCTTTTCGTGTCACTCCCATTTTGTTATTTTCCCGGCGCCGGCGGCGGCAAACGGCCGCCCGGGATGTTGTTGCTGCTAGAAGAAATGGAAGCTGCCTTCTCTTTCTCAAGAAAACTCTTGTCTCTTTCTCTTTTTCTCTCCCTCTCTGTTCTTAGAGTGGGCTTAGTTTATTCTCGCTGCACAAGATTGGGACGGGGATGATGGGTTTGCGGGTCCCCACGCACGGGAGCCGGGGACCGCGTTTGGCGAAGGAAAGTGGTGCTCGTTTCGGGGAAGTGGGAAGGGACCTGGTTTGGGGTTATTGGTTTGTTTGGATTTTATCTCATGGTGGAAAGGTTTGTACAAGCGATTATTGGAAGGAATTGGGTTGCTAATAGCTGTGAAATGTCCCATGTTTTTTAAACTCGGCGCGCACAAAAAGGAGAGCCGCCTGATTAAAAAGTGCGCAAAATCAGGCCACGCCGAATTGGCCAAAGTCCGCCATTCCCAAAACATCAGACTTGTGTTTTTTAAGGATTATTTTTTTCAGCAAAGAATTACCGTAAGTGGCCAGTGAGGATTAATATGCTGACGCTCATATTTTAATTTTTTAAAAATATTTCCCCTCAGTCGCTTTAAAATACGTTTGGCTTGAGCGGCAAATATGCCGGTTTTCCATTATTTATTTAGGTTTATTCCTAAATATGGCCTCACGTAATGATGTGTCCCTCACACCACCCCAAAATCTTGAAAATTTGGACTGATGTACGTGTGTATTTTATCAAACTGCCCCTGCTTAAAATGGCCTCCGCGTGACACCTCCTGTACGCCATGCCCTACGCCATCATGGCGCAAGAGTAGAGTAAATGGACTACAGGTGGTCCTCCACTTTTACGGATTTGATTCACCAATTCAGTTAATATACTCTCTCTAGGAATCTAGGTCTTCCAACGCAACTCTGGTCAACTTCTGGTGGAGGTTGACCATTCAGTCATGATGGAGGACCAAGAGAGAACCCCTCTCTAGGCATTTGTAGCTCATTGAGTGTGATTCTGTGGTCAGTTTCAGGTAGAACTTGACCATAGAGTTCTGTTGGAGGACCTAGAGCTCAATTGTAGGTCCTCCAGCGTGATTCTATGATCACCTTCATGTTGACCGTAGAGTTCTGTTGGAGGACCTAGAACTCAATTGTAGGTCCCCCAGCGTGATTCTGTGATCGACTTCAGGCGAATGTTGACCATAGAGTTCTGTTGGAGGACCTAGAACTCAATTGTAGGTCCTCCAGCGTCATTCTGTGATCACCTTCATGTTGACCATAGAGTTCTGTTGGAGGACCTAGAACTCGATTGTAGGACCTCCAGCGTGATTCTATGGTCAACTTCATGTTGACCATAGAGTTCTGTTGGAGGACCTGGAACTCAATTGTAGGTCCTCCAGCGTCATTCTGTGATCAACTTCAGGTGAATGTTGACCATAGAGTTGTGTTGGAGGACCTAGAACTCAATTGTAGGTCCTCCAGCGTGATTCTATGATCACCTTCATGTTGACCATAGAGTTCTGTTGGAGGACCTAGAACTCAATTGTAGGTCATCCAGCGTGATTCTATGATCAACTTCATGTTGATCATAGAGTTCTGTTGGAGGACCTAGAACTCAATTGTAGGTCCTCCAGCCAACTTCAGACAGAAGTTGACCATAGAGTCATGGTGGAGGACCTAGAGAGAACTCTTCTCTAGGGATTTGTACGTCATCCAGTGATTCTGTGGTCAACGTCTACTGTAAGGTGACCATAGAGTTCCGTTGGAGGACCTAGAAATTCCTAGAGAGCTGTTTTCTTGGTGTTTTTATTAAAAAAAATGACCCATTTCAGGTAAAAATAGGGGGATTTTGGAAGTGGAAACGTAAGTACGCCGCAGACTACGTCTCCCGTAAGGGCAGAAGTCTCGTTCTTTAAGGGGGGGGGGAGACTGTGGCGCGATGAGACGCAGTGGCAGTGCAGATTTTTATGGTACAAATAAAGATGGCGGAAACGAGGCGGAGCGTTTTGCAGCTCATTAATGACTGACAGGTGCCAAGAGGTTCCGATATACGGGTTTTTTGGGGGGTTTTCTGCGATGTACAGTGTGAATAAAAACGCTTGCGGCTCTTAGTCTTTTTTTGGATCAACGAAGCACTTTTTTATTAATATTTCTTTTTCTTTGTATATAAAGCAGGAAACTCATTCCCACACAGTTTTGTGTGTGTTGTGTGTGTGTGTATATATATATATATATATATATATATAAATACAAATATAAATATACAAACACACATACACACACCTTTCTCTCCCAAAGAGGAGCAAAGTTGCTCCTTTATATTTTTTTCATTTTTCTTCTCTATCCTCTTTTCTTTTTGGGTCAAAAAGCAAAGACTTAAAAGATTTTAGAATGGTTAAATATATATATATATATATATATATATATATATATATATATATATATATATATATATAAAAAATTGAAATAAAGTTTAGAGTTTTGTATGGGAGCCATTGTGAATCTATCTGCCCCCTCCTTTAAAACCGCTCAGTTTCTTTCTGAAGCCTTTGAATTTAATGGGATTTATTGCTGCCTCCAGCTTTTTACTGTATTGCACTGGAGCAGGTGGGAGAAGGGACCCCCAAGGGCCATCCAGTCCAACCCTCCTCTTCTGCCATGGGGGAATACATAGGATCCTAGAGTTAGAAGGGACCCCTAAGGGCCATCCAGTCCAACCCTCTTCTTCTGCCATGGAGGAATACATAGGATCCTAGGGTCGGAAGGCACCCCCAAGGGCCATCCAGTCCAACCCTCTTCTTCTGCCATGGGGGAATACATAGGATCCTAGAGTTGCTGCAACTTGGGGGGCTGTGATTCGCACTCGCGTCCCAGGGAGTCGATTTCGTCTTTCACGCGGGCTCCGAACCTTTCGAGGTCCAGGTTCGCCTCAGCGAACACCTGCCAAGGAAGAGAAAATCAAAAGGCGACTTGAATGAATATATACACACATATCCTGCCCGATCTTGGAAGCTAAGCAGGGTCAGCCTTGGATAATCCTTGGAGGGGAGACCGACAAAGTCCTAGAGACGATATTTCAGAGGAAGGCACTGGCCAAAAATAAATAAATAAATCCACCTCTGAGCCTTATAATTTGTTTTAGGACCCACAAAGCGTTCAAGGGAATGTCAGCAAGCAATCAAGGTGCATCTACATTGTAGAAAATAATGCAGTTTTATACCACTTTAAATTGCAATCTGCACAAATCCTGGGATTTGTAGTTTTTTTTTATGAGCTATTTAGCTTTCTCTGAATGCATCTACACAGAAATAAGGCAGTCTGACACCATTTTAACTGCAGCGATGGCTCCAGTCCTATGGAAATCCTGGGATTTGTAGTGTTTTTTAAAGAGATATTTAGCTTTCTCTTGAGTGCATCTGCACAGAAATAATGCATACTGACACCATGTTAATTGAAATTATGGCTCCAGTCCTACAGAAATCCTGGGATTTGTAGTTTTTTTATGAGACATTTAGCTTCCTCTTGATTGCATCTACACAGAAATAATGCCGTCTGACACCACTTTTAACTGCAACGATGACGCCAATCTTACGCAAATCTTGGGATTTGTAGTTTTTAAATGGGATGATATGCAAATCCTGGGATTTGTAGTTTTTAAATTAGATAATTAATTTTCTCTTAAGTGTGTCGACTCTAGAAATAATGCAATTTTGACACCACTTTAGTTGCAACTGTAGCTTGCATCTTACAGATGGGATTTGCAGTTTGTTTGTTTGTTTGCAAGGCATGGGATGGCTAAAGACCTTGCAAAACTGCAAATCCCAGGATGACGGAAGGAGTAATTTACTCAGTGATTGCTTAGATTATGCTTCCACCTGCACAAGATAAACCCCCCTCCCCAAAAAATTGCTCCCTTTTAGGGTCCTGTTGCACTATGCATCCCAACACAGACCTGGGCAGGCAGGTGGGATTTCAAGTATCCCCGCAGAAGAGCATCTTCCAAATAGGGATTTCGAATCTGAGGCCGTTCTTGGCAAAAAATCCCGGCCAAATGCGCTCTTTTGGGGTTTTGCAAGAAGTCGAAACCTGTGGACTTTGGATGCTGGTTTTGTTTTTTTGCAAACGCAATTCCTTTACTGCCCAAAATCCGACGCCAAAACATCGCAGCTGGACTTTTTGGGTTTGCAAAAATCGCATCTGGGCCCGCGCCGAAGGAAAAGGCCCTGTTTGCAAACATGGCGGCCGTTTAACGTGGTGGAAATGCACGTCGCACGCAATGCAACAGTGCGAGGCGTGCGGCCCAAAATGTCCTTTTCATTCCACTTCCTGCAGCGACGGATTTGGAGCAAAGTTCAAAATAAAATATTTCGACAAATATTTGCCTCTCAAGCCAAAGCAATTGCACAACTACCAGACGGCCTGGATTTGTATAAGGAGAAAAAAGTGAACTGTTGGCTTCGCGGGTGATAAAAAGCACGTTTTAATTGTGTTTACACTGGGCAGTCTTTGCAACAACCCTGCAAGGTAGGCCAGGACCACTTGCACTGGGGTTTAATGAAGAGTAATTAACTACATTGTATTGAGCTGCGCTCCGTACCTTTGGTGGGAAAGGTATCTAATTTCAGTAGTCGTGCTACAATTTCACAACTGTGGTGCTTTTTATTATTCCACAGTTCTAGTGCTACAATTTAACAATTGTGGTGTTACATTTTCACAATTGTGGTTCTACGTTTTCACATTTGTGGTGCTATAATTTAACAATTGGGATGCTACATTTTCACAATTGGGGTGCTACAATTTCACAATTGGGTTGCTATTATTCCACAGTTGTGGTGCTATAATTTAACAATTGGGATGCTACATTTTCACAATTGGGGTGCTACAATTTCACAATTGGGTTGCTATTATTCCACAGTTGTGGTGCTATAATTTAACAATTGGGGTGCTGCATTTTCACATTTGTGGTGCTACAATTTCACAACTGTGGTGCTATTATTCCACAATTGTGGTGCTATAATTTAACAATTGGGGGGTGCTACATTTTCACATTTGTGGTGCTACAATTCCACAATTGTGGTGCTATTATTCCACAATTGTGGTGCTACATTTTCACAGTTGAGGTGCTACGTTTTCACAGTTGCTGTGGTACAAGTTTGCCATTGTGGTGCTGTTATTCCGCAATTGTGGTGCTACAATTTCACATTTTCATTTGTGGCTCTGTGGTTTCATAGTTATGGTGCTACGGTTTCACAAGGGTGGTGCTACCATTTTGCAAGCGCGGCGCTGCTTATTCTGCAATGGTGGCATTAAAAATTCACTGTTGAGGTGCTACAATTCCACAGCTGTAGTGCAATCATTCATTCCACAGTTGTGGGGCTATGGTTTCACAATTGTGCAACACTTTCACAATTGTAGTGCTGCAATTCCGCTATGGTTCCACAGTTGCGATGCTATTGAGTTCCCACCCAATTTAACTTCCATGGCTGCATCTGATAGAATCCTGGGATTTATAGTTTGGGGAGGCACTAGAGCTCTCTTGGGGCTGAAGGTTTTAAGTGCCTCTCCCTAAACTGCCAATCCCAGGTTGCAGCCTGAGAGAAGAAGGCAAAGGTGCCACCATTTTGTCTCACAGCTCTGTCTCCTCAGGCCACTCCTCTTTTCTTCCCTTAAATTTGATGGCAAACGGCCATTTTGCCTCATGGTCTCCTCAGGTCAGATGTCTTTTTCCCTCCTAAATTCAATGGCTGCCCTTGCAGCCTGAGAGAAACAGGTGGGAAAGCCACCATTTTGCCTCCTATTTCTTGTTCCTTCGGGTCATTTGCCTTTTCCCTGCCTAAATTCAATGGCTGCCCTTGCAGCCTGAGGGAAGCAGATGAAGGAGCCACCATTTTGCCTCATGTTTCTGTCTCCTCAGGTGGTTCATCTTTTCCTCATTTATATTCAATGGCCCTCCTTGCAATCTGAGGAAAAGCAGGTGAAGGAGCCGCCATTTTGCATCACAGTTCTGTCTCCTCAGGCCACTCTTTTTTCCCTCTTGCATAAATTCAATGGCTGCCATTTTGCCTTATGGGCTCCTCAGTTCGGTTGTCTTTTTACCCCCTAAATTCAATTATTACCCTTGCAGCCTGAGAGAAACAGGTGGAATAGCCACCATTTTGGCTCATGTTTCTGCCTTCTCAGGTGTCTCTCGTCTTTTTCCCACCTAAATTCAATGGCCGCCATTTTGCCTCATGGTCTCCTCAGGTCAGTTGTCTTTTTCCCTAATAAATTCAATGGCTGCCCTTGCAGCCTGAGAGAAACAGGTGGAAAAGCCACCATTTTGCTTCATATTTCCTGTTCCTTCAGGTCATTTGCCTTTTCCCTGCCTAAATTCAATGGCTGCCCTTGCAGCTTGAGGGAAGCAGCCGCCATTTTGGCTCATGTTTCTGTCTTCTCAGGTATCTCTCATCTTTTTCCCACCTAAATTCAATTTTGCCTCATGGTCTCCATAGGTCAATTGTCTTTTCCCCATCTAAATCCAATGGCTGCCCTTGCAGCCTGAGAGAAACAGGTGGAAAAGCCACCATTTTGCCTCACGTTTTCTATTTCTTCAGGTCATTCCCCCTTTTTCCCGCCTAAATCCAATGGCAGCCATGAAGTGCAGCCACCATTTTGCCTCATGGTTTTCTCAGATCTATTGTCTTTTAATGTAAATGCTAATGCTGTTTTCCCATCTAAATTCAATGGCTGCCTTTGCAGGCTGAGAGGAGCACAGAGGCACCACCATTTTGTCTCATGTTTATGTTTTCTCAGGTCATTTGCCTTTTTCCTGCCTAAATCCAATGGTAGCCATGAGGTGCAGCTGCCATTTTGCCTCATGGTCTCCTCAGGCCACTTGTCTTTTTTTGGTCTAAATTCAATGGAAGCAAGATGAAGTCCCTTTTCCTTCCCCTGTAAAATGCACTCTGTGCATGCTCAGGGACATGCTTAATATGCTTTATATTTGGAAGAAGTTAGTTTCTGGTTCAAAAAAAAATGGAGGCATTGCCCCTCAAATGAGTGTTTTTGTTGTATGCCTTCAAGTTATTTCCAACATGACAACCTGAAGACTGTCATAATGGGAATTGTTAAGAGAGAGGTTTAATTGTGACTTTCTCTGAGGCTGAGAGTGTGTGACCATGAAGGTTTGAGTGTAGATTTGGCTCAAGGCTCAAACCACACTGCCTCACAAATAAGTATTTTGTTCCCCAAAAATGACATTTCCCCCCTTTAGTTTATAACATCTTAGGCTTTATTTTTATTTCAGTTCATTTTCAGGCTTTGAGTGAGCATTTAGAAATAATAATGAAGAAAAGGAGACGTTTCCAAAAGGAATTGCAAACAGATTAAATGTGAATTAAGTGAGAACAATGTTGTGGGAAATGAAGGAAAAAAATATAACAATGTCTGGTTTTGGTAACCCTGATAATATGTTTTTTTAAAACTAAATATATATGGTTAACTGTATCTAACTATATCTATATCTATATCTATATTTATATCTATATATCTATATCTATATATCTATATAATGTTTGTCACCAGAAAAATAGCTGGGAAACTCTATCTATTTATCTATCTATAGATAGATAAACATAGATATAGATATAGATATAGATAGTTATATAACTATAACTAACTAAACTATATATATATATATATATATATAATGTTTGTCACCAGAAAAATAGTTGGGAAATTTGGTGATTTTGGTGGTAATTGTGCAATTATCTATGTAATTGTTGTTATTGTGGTGATGTGCTTTCAAAGGTGCTTCCACACTGTAATAATAATGCAGTTTGACACCATTTTAAACTGCCATGATGGCTCCATTCCTACAGAAATCCTGGGATTTGTAGTTTTTTGTGTGAGACATTTAGCTTTGTCTGGGTGCATCTGCTTAAAAAAACAATATAAATTTGACACCACTTTGACTGCTATGTCTCTCTCCTACAGGAATCCTGGGATGTGTAGTTGTTGTGAGGCACCAGCATTCTTTGGGAGAAAGGCTAAAGACCTTGTAGAACTACAAATCCCAGGGTTCCATAGGATGGAGCACTTAAAAGTGGTGTCAAACTGCATTATTTCTACAGTGTAGATGCACCCTTGAAGGCACTTACAAGGTACCAGATTCCCATCTGATCTTGAAAGCTAAGCAGGGTCATCCCTGGATAGTTCTTGGATGGGAGACCACCACCAGAAAATATACTGTGGGCCCTATTTCAGGGGATTCCTTGCCTAAGAAAAGTATACCAAAAATTAACGGGGTCTCCATAAGTCAACAAGAGATTAAATACGGATTATAATACTGTTGCTCTTTTCAAGTAATTAATATTATATTTTCATTTTCTAAACAGAAGTAGACAGAAGACAGACGACTGAATGATGGCCACTGCTCAAATCTTGAATACTGGGAAGAAGCATAAAACATTATTATTGGTACGAAACACAAGAACGGTGGTATAGATAGATATATTTTTTAAAAGTATTTACAGGTTGAGTCTCCTTTTATCTGAAATTTGAATTGTGCCAAAATCCAAAACCCTTTTCATAGGTAGCTGAGAGAGTGATGCCTTTGCTTTCTGGCATGAAACAAAATTATTCAAAAATATTGTGTCTAAAAGGCTATGTGTATAATAAGGTGCATATGAAACATTAATAATAATAATAATAATAATAATAATAATAATAATAATAATAATAATAATAATTTTTTATTTATATTAAATTATATTTAATTAATATTACACAATTAAATGAATACAATATGCAAAATACAAACAGTAAAATAGTGAAATCAAACAACAGTAGATTTGGAGTCCAATCTCCAAGAGATTTCATTTCATTATAATAATAATTTCATTATAAATTTAATAATACATAAAAAAAATTATTTATTTTATTTTATTTATTTAAAAATTATTTATTTAAAATTTTATTTATTAATAAATTTTATTTATTTATTTAAAAATTCATTTTATTTATTTATTTATAAATAATATTTATTTATTATTCCAAAATTTGAAATAAGATCCAAAATATTTCTAGTCCCAAGCATTTTGGATAAGGGAGATAGATATAGATAGATGATATAAATAGATAGATAGATATCAATCAACCTATATATGAACATTATAATAATAATTTCATTATAAATTTAATAATAAATTTAAAAAATTATTTTATTTTATTTTATTTATTTAAAAATTATTTATTTAAAATTTTATTTATTAATACATTTTATTTATTTATTTAAAAATTTATTTTATTTATTATTCCAAAATTTGAAATAAAATCCAAAATATTTCTAGTCCCAAGCATTTTGAATAAGGGAGATAGATATAGATAGATGATATAAATAGATAGATAGATAGATATTAACCTATATATGAACATTATAATAATAATTTCATTATAAATTTAATAATAAATAAAAATTTTATTTTATTTTATTTATTTAAAATTATTTATTTAAAAATTTATTTATTAATAAATTTTATTTATTTATTTAAAATTTTATTTTATTTTATTTATTTATAAATAATTTTTATTTATTTATTATTCCAAAATTTGAAATAAAATCCAAAATATTTCTAGTCCCAAGCATTTTGGATAAGGGAGATAGATATAGATAGATGATATAAATAGATAGATAGATATCAGTCAACCTATATATGAAATATAAATTAATTTTGCGTTTAGATTTGGAGTCCCATCTCTGATATGTCTCATTGTGCAGATGCAAATATTCCAAAATCTTAAAAAAATAAATTAAAAAAATCCAAATTATTTTTGTTCTCAAGCATTCTGGAGAAAGGAGATTCAACCGATATATGAAATATAAATTAATTTTGCGTTTAGATTTGGAGTCCCATCTCTGATATGTCTCATTGTGCAGATGCAAATATTCCAAAATCTTTAAAAAAATAAATTAAAAAAATTAAAATTAAATTTTAAAAAATCCAAATTATTTTTGTTCTCAGGCATTCTGGAGAAAGGAGATTCAACCTATATATATGAAATATAAATTAAATTTGCCTTTAGATTTGGAACCCCATCTCTGAAATGTCTCATTATGTAGATGCAAATGTTCCAAAATATGAAATATTTCTGTTCCCAAGCATTTTGGAGAAGGGAGACCCAAACTATATTTATTTGTTTGTTTGTCTTACAAAGCCAAATTAATTAATTAAGATAAATTATTGTTTTTTCCTACCCCAGGAATCAGCTCTATTTCCAAACCAAATTGCTTCGGAGCAACAATCGGTGGTTTTGGTGAAAAGGCTGCTGGCGATTTCCGTTTCCTGCATAACGTACCTCCGAGGACTTTTTCCGGAAAGTTCCTATGGAACGCGCTATTTAGACGGTAAATGCTGATTTTTCCGTCGCTAAAAGCCTTTAAACGCCAAATTTTTATTATATAAACACGGCATTTATAGACCTCTACAACATTTGGAGTTTGGATTTAGACTTTGTGGGCCCTGGGTCTCATCTGCACTGCAGAAATAATGCAGTTCGACACCGCTTTAACTCTCATTGTGCAACAGTGCTGTGGAATCCTGGGATTTGTAGTTTTCTGAGATGTTTAGCCTTCTCTGATCTAATAAATAAACCATAGTTTGACATCCTTTCAACTATCATGGCTCAATGCTTTGCAGTTTTTTGTGAGATATTTAGCCTTCTCTGTCAGGGAGCTTTGGTGCCGCAGCAAACTACCATTCCCAGAATTCCATAGCAATTGTATTTTTATTTTATTTTATTTTATTTTTCCCTCCACAGATATGTGTTTGAAAATCCTCCGGGAAGATAAAAGCTGCCAAGGGTCTCTGCAGATAGTCAAGTGGTAAGAGAGCAAATGGGAAATGAAAATAAGTAATAATAATAATAATAATAATAATAATAATAATATTGCTAGGGTTAGGGACACAGGATCCCCATGAAAGTGGAAAAACCGCAAATCAAGAAACACTATTATTTTTTACCTGAGAGAAGACCTCTCTAGGAATCTCTAGGTCCTCCAGCGCAACTCTATGGTCAACATCTGCCAGATATTGACCATAGAATTGCCCAGAGAAGTGTTCTGTCTAGGAATCGGTCCTCCACTGCAACTCTATGGTCAATATTGTCCAGATGTTGACCATAGAATTGCCCAGAAAAGTGTTCTGTCTAGGAATCGGTCCTCCACTGCAACTCTATGGTCAATATCGTCCAGATGTTGACCATAGAATTGCCCAGAGAAGTGTTCTGTCTAGGAATCGGTCCTCCACTGCAACTCTATGGTCAATATCAGCCAGATGTTGACCATAGAATTGCCCAGAGAAGTGTTCTGTCTAGGAATCGGTCCTCCACTGCAACTCTATGGTCAATATCAGCCAGATATTGACCATAGAATTGCCCAGAGAAGTGTTCTGTCTAGGAATCGGTCCTCCACTGCAACTCTATGGTCAATATCGGCCAGATGTTGACCATAGAATTGCCCAGAGAAGTGTTCTGTCTAGGGATCGGTCCTCCACTGCAACTCTATGGTCAATATTGTCCAGATGTTGACCATAGAATTGCCTAGAAAAGTGTTCTGTCTAGGAATCGGTCCTCCACTCCAACTCTATGGTCTTTTACGTCTTTAATCTGTAAAACCTGCAATAGAAGAAACCTGTCCCTACGCATTAATTAAACAATTCTTTTCTGATAAATCTATTAATTAACATTTCTCCTCTGACAGGATTCAAGGATGCTTTGACGCGCTGGAAAAGAAATATGTAAGTTTTAGTTAATTAATAGTTTTATTTCAACCTAAATTCCCAAAGGACAACTTTTTCGGGGATTTGTCGATCCACTTTTTGCCTACAGAAACCTGGGATTTGTAGTTTGTTACTGCCATTATGGCTTCATCCCACTGACTCCAGGGATTTGTAGTTTGTTGTGAGTGATCTGCCAGCACTCTTGGGCAGAGAAGGCTGTAAAGGCCTTGTAAAACTATAGATCCCAAGGATCTATACAGGTTTAGAGAATTTTAAATCTGATTTTTTCCCCTGCAATTAGTCCAAATGTCCACAGGGTGGCAGTGATGCTTCATGCAAAGAACCCTGTCACAGGTTAAAAACTAAAATATTTATTATTATATCACAATATTTTGAGAAATGAAACCCAATTTCCTCGGAATGGATAATGAAACATTATCCAGAGGTTCAGTTTTAGCATGGTCTAAATACCCCAAAAAGGCACCAGATCCCATCTGATCTTGGGTGCTAAGCAGGGCCGGCCTGGGATAGCCCTTGGATGGGAGACCGTGGATTAATACGGTAGGCAATATTTCGGAGGAAGGAACTGGCAAAAATGCCTCTGAGTCTTCCATGGCTGAGAAAACACTGTCAGTGCTGACAATGCCTTTGTTTTTATTTTCCAGCTGCATATGGCTGTCTTGGCGGTAAGTAGGTGATGGGTGCACTCCTTCTCAGTGGGAAAAGTGGATAATAATGGGCAAAGAAGTCCGTAGGCAAAGGAATCTAGGGTCCTAGAGTTGGAAGGGACCCCCAAGGGCCATCCAGTCCAACCCCCTTCTTCTGCCATGGAGAAATACATAGGATCCTAGGGTTGGAAGGGACCCCCAAGGGCCATCCAGTCCAACCCTCTTCTTCTGCCATGGAGGAATACATAGGATCCTAGAGATGGAAGGGACCCCAAGGGCCATCCAGTCCAACCCTCTTCTTCTGCCATGGAGGAAGACATAGGATCCTAGAGTTGGAAGGGACCCCCAAAGGCCATTCAGTCCAACCCCCTTCTTCTGCCATGGAGAAATACATAGGATCCTAGAGTCGGAAGGGACCCCCAAGGGCCATCCAGTCCAACCCCCTTCTTCTGCCATGGAGAAATACATAGGATCCTAGAGTCAGAAGGGACCCCCAAGGGCCATCCAGTCCAACCCTCTTCTTCTGCCATGGAGGAATACATAGGATCCTAGGGTTGGAAGGGACCCCCAAGGGCCATCTAGTCCAACCCTCTTCTTCTGCCATGGAGGAATACATAGGATCCTAGAGTCAGAAGGGACCCCCAAGGGCCATCCAGTCCAACCCCCTCCTTCTGCCATGGAGGAATACATAGGATCCTAGAGCTGGAAGGGACCCCCAAGGGCCATCCAGTCCAACCCTCTTCTTCTGCCATGGTCCTATGGTTTAAAGAGGAAATATTCTCCTCCCTGAAATTTTAATTTTAATTACATTTTCTTAGCCATAGTGCAAAGCCAGCCCTTCCCACATGCGCTGATGCATGACTAGAGTGCTACAAAACACTTTCCAAATAAATTTCTGAAGGTGAAGAATGATGAGATGACTGAGCAAAGGATTAAGAAAAAGCCTAAATGCCCCAAAGGCAAGAGATGTTGTCTGAACTTGGGAGCTAAGCGGGGTCAGCCCCGGTTGGGACTTGCACGGGAGACCACCAACGAAGAAGACTAGGTGATAAAAACCACCTAAAAAATCATATGAATATATATATATATATATATATATATATATATACACACATACAGTCACCCGATTCCCATCTGATCTTGGGAGCTAATCAGGGTCAGCCCTGGATAGTTCTTGGAGGGGCAACCGTTAATGGATACTGTAGGCTCCATTTTAGAGGAAGGAACTGGGAAAACCACCTTTGAGGATTCATTGCCAAACAAAACCCTATTAAAAAACTCATGCCATACATTGACAGGAGACTTGAAGGTACATGGGACACAGAAATACGAATACAAGGCACCAAATTCCTGTCTGATCTTAGACGCTAACCAGGGTCGGCCCTGGATAGTTCTTGGAGGGGAGACCGCCAAGGAAGACCAGGCTATATTTCAGAGGAAGGAACTGGGAAAACCACCTCTGAGTCTTTCTTGCCTAAGGAAAGAAACCCTATAAGAAATTAAATGGGGTTGCCATAAGGCAGACACACACACACACATATATATATATAGATATAGATATAGATATACGCCTTTTATAAGAAAACTGAATTTTTTCTTAGAAAAAAAAGCAATTTTTTTGTTTTGCATAGTAAAGAACTGGTTTCTTAACATTATCTTTTGACTGAAAGCTAAACGGATATTTCCTATGACTGGAATTATTAGAAACCTTTGATATTTTGATTAATCGACCACAATGATCTCGCTCTCTCTTTTTATGTCTGGGACTTCTTGTAAAATTATCTGAATGGGATTCTGGAAATTTTTTGCTCCAAAGATAGGTACATTCCTCATAGTTTCACATTTTGTTAAGTTTAGTGTGACTCGTTAAAACCACAGGAAGAAGGATGATTAAAAATGATAATTTCCCCTCCTCCTCCTCCGATGATTAAGTTGTACATGACTTTCTCTCGCTTATGAAAAATATGAATATTTTCTGCTTTCTCGAAACAGATTTATACCAATCCCAGCGAGCCTGAGGTAAGAAAAAGTGAGAAATTACAAACCCCAAATAATTTAACCTACATTTTCTGTTTATTCCATCAATAAATTTCTTTTTTTTTGTACATCTCATTGCTTCTAATTAGTAGAAACCCCAAATAATTTAACCTACATTTTCTATTAATTCCATCAATAAATTTCAATTTTTTGTACATCTCATTGCCTCCAATTAGTAGAAACCCCAAATAATTTAACCTACATTTTCTATTAATTCCATCAATAAATTTCATTTTTTTTGTACATCTCATTGCCTCCAATTAGTAGAAACCCCAAATAATTTAACCTACATTTTCTATTAATTCCATCAATAAATTTCATTTTTTTTGTACATCTCATTGCTTCTAATTAGTAGAAACCCCAAATAATTTAACCTACATTTTCTATTAATTCCATCAATAAATTTCATTTTTTTTGTACATCTCATTGCTTCTAATTAGTAGAAACCCCAAATAATTTAACCTACATTTTCTATTAATTCCATCAATAAATTTCATTTTTTTGTACATCTCATTGCCTCCAATTAGTAGAAACCTCAAATAATTTAACCTACATTTTCTATTAATTCCATCAATAAATTCCTTTTTTTTGTACATCTCATTGCCTCCAATTAGTAGAAACCTCAAATAATTTAACCTACATTTTCTATTAATTCCATCAATAAATTCCTTTTTTTTGTACATCTCATTGCCTCCAATTAGTAGAAACCTCAAATAATTTAACCTACATTTTCTATTAATTCCATCAATAAATTCCTTTTTTTTGTACATCTCATTGCCTCCAATTAGTAGAAACCTCAAATAATTTAACCTACATTTTCTATTAATTCCATCAATAAATTCCTTTTTTTTGTACATCTCATTGCCTCCAATTAGTAGAAACCTCAAATAATTTAACCTACATTTTCTATTAATTCCATCAATAAATTCCTTTTTTTTGTACATCTCATTGCCTCCAATTAGTAGAAACCCCAAATCATGTAATTACATTTATATAATCATAAATGTAATCTACGTTTTCTCTTTCCTTTCCTTCAATAAGTTCAATTCTTCTATTCTTTTTCAGTTCTTCTTTTATTCGAAGAAATTCAATTCTTTGCCCATAGAGACATAATACATGCACATATTATTATTAATTATTATTATTATTATTATTATTCAGTCTCTTACAATTAATGCCCACATGGACAATTTAAATAAACAGTGTTATAACTGTTTAAATTGTCTATGTTTGCATTAATTGCAAGAGACTGAATAATAATAATAATAATAATAATAATAATAATAAGCCTATATATTAAAAAGGTATAATTTGAACTGTTTAAATTGTCCATGTGGACATTAATTGCAAGATATTGTATAATAATAATAATAATAATAATAATAATAGTAATATTGTCTATGGGATTTGTTTTGTGGGCAGAAACCATCTGGGTCAGAGGCCTATATATTAGAAAGGTACAATTTAAACTGTTTAAATTGTCTATGTGGGCATTAATTGCAAGATATTTTATAATAATAATAATAATTATTATTATTATTATTATTATTATTATTATTATTATTATAGTAGTAGTAGTAGCAGTAATATTGTCTATGTATGGGATTTATTTTGTGGACAAAGGTATAATTTAAACTGTTTAAATTGTCTTTGTGGACATTAATTGCAAGATATTGTATAATAATAATAATAATAATAATAATAATAATAATAATAGCAGTAATATTGTCTATGTATGGGATTTATTTTGTGGACAGAGGTATAATTTAAACTGTTTAAATTGTCTTTGTGGACATTAATTGCAAGATACTGTATATTATTATTATTGTTATTATTATTATTATTATTATTATTATTATTATTATTATTATTATTATTATTATTGACTCTTGAGAGTTATATTTTGTGGTCAGAACCTATCAGGTTCGGACTCCTATTTTCCAGAAAGGTACAATTTAAACTGCTTAAATGGTGTCCATGTGGGTATTAATTGCAAGAGATTTATAATAACAATAATAGTAATAGTAATAATAGTAATATTATCTGAGTCGGATTATTATTTATTTGTTAGCAAGGTACCTATTAACAGTTTTTCTCTCTCTCGCTTCCCTTCCTTCCCGGTTTCTAGCATATGACCGAATTATACCGCTTCAAGTTCAAGTATTCGAAGAGCGGACCTCAAATGGACTTCGTTAGGTAAATCTCTTAATTTGGGTTAATTTTCTCCCCCCTAAGTATTTGCACCATCCAAAATCCACAAAACAGGGATCCCTTTATGGGGCCGACCAAAATGCCCATGATACGTTTTGCACGCTTTCGAAGCTTCTTCCTCGGGCAAAAGGTGTTGTTACAGATGAGCCAAGAGTGTGATGCAGCAGCTAAAAAAGCCAAGGCGATACTAGACTGCATCAATAGGATTGTAGTGCCTAGAATCGAGGGAGAGCAAACTCGAATTCTCTTTAGGACTATATCTCCCAGAAGTCTCAGCCGCCTTAGCCCCTACTGCCCAAGAATTCTGGGAATTGGGAGTCCCAAGTATCCGAAGGCCCAGAGTTCGAGAACCGCTGACACATGGTTGGAAGGAAATACAGCCAGATGGACCTAAATAAAGGAGGGAAACTGTTGCGTATGTGACGCAAGCGCAGCTGGAGGACTCGAGTCACAACCTCTCAGCCGCAAACGAAGCCAAAATAGCAAAGATGAGGGCTTCTTCGAACAAAAACCGTGGCAAATATAGAACGGCGGCTGAGTGAGACATTTTACTGGAAGGACATAAAGGAGGCTTACAGAGCCTTTCCGCCACTCGAATTCGAGACACTCTGCGGCGGCACGATAAGAGATGTCTCATAAATACTAAATTTACGCCATCGCCCCGAATCTTAAAAAAAGAAAAGGATTAAAGCATAGATTGTTATCATGAATGCCTTCAAATGTATTTGAATCCCAGAATCTTAGAGTAGGAAGGGATCCCCAAGGGCCATCCAGTCCAACCCCCTTCTTCTGCCATGGAGGAATACATAGGATCCTAAAGTTGGAAGGGACCCCCAAGGGCCATCCAGTCCAACCCTCTTCTTCTGCCATAGGGAATACATAGGATCCTAGAGTTGGAAGGGATCCCTAAAGGCCATCCAGTCCAACCCTCTTCTTCTGCCATGGAGGAAGACATAGCATCCTAGAGTCGGAAGGGACCCCCAAGGGCCATCCAGTCCAACCCTCTTCTTCTGCCATGGAGGAATACATAGCATCCTAGAGTCGGAAGGGACCCCCAAGGGCCATCCAGTCCAACCCTCTTCTTCTGCCATGGAGGAATACATAGGATCCTAGAGTTAGAAGGGACCCCTAAGGGCCATCCAGTCCAACCCTCTTCTTCTGCCATGGAGGAAGACATAGGATCCTAGAGTTGGAAGGGACCCCCAAGGGCCATCTAGTCCAACCCTCTTCTTCTGCCATGGAGGAATACATAGGATCCTAGAGTCGGAAGGGACCCCCAAGGGCCATCCAGTCCAACCCTCTTCTTCTGCCATGGAGGAATACATAGGATCCTAGAGTTGGATGGGACCCCCAAGGGACATCTAGTCCAACCCTCTTCTTCTGCCATGGAAGAATACATGGGATCCTAGAGTTGGAAGGGACCCCCAAGGGCCATCCAGTCCAACCCCCTTCTTCTGCCATGGAGGAATACATAGGATCCTAGAGTTGGAAGGGACCCCCAAGGGCCATCCAGTCCAACCCTCTTCCTCTGCCATGGAGGAATACATAGTTTCCTAGAGTTGGAAGGGACCCCCAAGGGCCATCCAGTCCAACCCTCTTCCTCTGCCATGGAGGAATACATAGTTTCCTAGAGTTGGAAGGGACCCCCAAGGGCCATCCAGTCCAACCCTCTTCTTCTGCCATGAAGGAATACATAGGATCCTAGAGTTGGAAGGGACCCCCAAGGGCCATCCAGCCCAACCCTCTTCTTCTGCCATGGAGGAATACATGGGATCCTAGAGTCGGAAGGGGCCCCCAAGGGCCATCCAGTCCAACCCCCTTCTTCTGCCATGGAGGAATACATAGGATCCTAAAGTTGGAAGGGACCCCCAAGGGCCATCCAGTCCAACCCTCTTCTGCCATGGAGGAATACATAGGATCCTAGAGTTGGAAGGGACCCCCAAGGGCCATCCAGTCCAACCCTCTTCTTCTGCCATGGAGGAATACATAGCATCCTAGAGTCGGAAGGGACCCCCAAGGGCCATCCAGTCCAACCCTCTTCTTCTGCCATGGAGGAATACATAGGATCCTAGAGTTAGAAGGGACCCCTAAGGGCCATCCAGTCCAACCCTCTTCTTCTGCCATGGAGGAAGACATAGGATCCTAGAGTTGGAAGGGACCCCCAAGGGCCATCTAGTCCAACCCTCTTCTTCTGCCATGGAGGAATACATAGGATCCTAGAGTCGGAAGGGACCCCCAAGGGCCATCCAGTCCAACCCTCTTCTTCTGCCATGGAGGAATACATAGGATCCTAGAGTTGGATGGGACCCCCAAGGGACATCTAGTCCAACCCTCTTCTTCTGCCATGGAAGAATACATGGGATCCTAGAGTTGGAAGGGACCCCCAAGGGCCATCCAGTCCAACCCCCTTCTTCTGCCATGGAGGAATACATAGGATCCTAGAGTTGGAAGGGACCCCCAAGGGCCATCCAGTCCAACCCTCTTCCTCTGCCATGGAGGAATACATAGTTTCCTAGAGTTGGAAGGGACCCCCAAGGGCCATCCAGTCCAACCCTCTTCGTCTGCCATGGAGGAATACATAGTTTCCTAGAGTTGGAAGGGACCCCCAAGGGCCATCCAGTCCAACCCTCTTCTTCTGCCATGAAGGAATACATAGGATCCTAGAGTTGGAAGGGACCCCCAAGGGCCATCCAGCCCAACCCTCTTCTTCTGACATGGAGGAATACATAGGATCCTAGAGTTGGAAGGGACCCCCAAGGGCCATCTATTCCAGCCCCCTTCGGCCATGCAGGAATACATAGAGAATGGCTAGAGTCTGACCAAAGCAGAATAGAGTGGCGCTATTACTTCCCTCAGTCTGGACACTACACTCCTATTGATGCAGCCTAGGATCGTATTGGCCTTTTTAGCTGCTGCATCACGCTGCTGGCGGCACATGTCCAGTAAACATCTCTGAAGAGGCAAAATTAACACAACAACCCACCAGCGTTGTGTCTCCACACCAAAGCGGGCTCTTGCGTGACACAACTCATTCAAGGAGACACACTTGCATTCGTATCTGTTTGTGGATGTAGCCTGCAAGCTCTTTTTAATTATTATTTATGTATTGATAATGCTGCCTTTCTCCCAGGTTGGGACCCCGTTGCAGCGTTTGCAACTAATTAATGTTAATTTCGGCTCATTGCGATGCTTCTCTTTCGCACTTATTTGCTGTGAGAGTGTCTCATCTTTAGATATTTAGAGAAAATTGTGAATTTTTCCCAATTGCAGCACGCAAGTGAGTTTCGAACACGGAGCCGACGGCAAAGAAGTGAGGAACGCCAGCCTCCTCTTGATCCGGAAATTATACGTCTTAATGCAAAATCTCGGGCCGCTGCCGAACGACGTCACATTGACCATGAAATTGTTTTACTACAATGATGGTAAGTACCTTCTTCCCACATATTTACTCCTCTCTCTTATTTTAAAAATTGGATTTTATTCTCTCAACCCTTTAATTAATTAAAGCGAGTCTTCCTTGCCTAAGAAAAACCTCTGAAATTAATGGGATCAGGATGTCCACATTGACCATAAAATCAGGATATTTGGAAACACAAGGACACACAGACAAGATATAGCGCAACCTAAAAGGCACCCAAATCTCGCCTGATCTTGGAAAGCTAAGTAGGGTCAGCCCTGAATGGAGCTTGGATGAGGGACCACCAACAAAGACCAGTTCATGGAGGCTCTCTTTCAGAGGAAGGACCTCCTCTGAGTCTTCCTTGACTAAGAAAACCTTATGAGAAATTAATAGGGTCCCCATAAATCAATAGGTACATAAGTAGACATAAAGGAACCAGGTTCCCATCTGGTCTTGGAAAGCTAAGCAGGGCCAGCCTTGGATAGCCTTTGGAAGGGAGACCTGTAGGCGATCTATCAGAAGTAGGAACTGGAAGAACCACCTCTGAGTCTTCCTTGCTTAAGAAAACCCTATGAAAAATTAAAATGGGGCCACCATGAGTTGACAGGAGATTTGAAGGCACTTAGAGACACACAAGGCACCAGATTCTGTCTGCTCTTGGAAGCTAAGCAGGGTCAGCCTTAGTTAGGCCTTGGAGGGGAGACCTGTAGAGGAAGGACCTGGAAGAACCACCTCTGAGTCTTCCTTGCTTAAGAAAACCCTATGAAAAATTAAAATGGGGCCACCATGAGTTGACAGGAGATTTGAAGGCACTTAGAGACACACAAGGCACCAGATTCTGTCTGCTCTTGGAAGCTAAGCAGGGTCAGCCTTAGTTAGGCCTTGGAGGGGAGACCTGTAGAGGAAGGACCTGGAAGAACCACCTCTGAGTCTTCCTTGCTTAAGAAAACCCTATGAAAAATTAAAATGGGGCCACCATGAGTTGACAGGAGATTTGAAGGCACTTAGAGACACACAAGGCACCAGATTCTGTCTGCTCTTGGAAGCTAAGCAGGGTCAGCCTTAGTTAGGCCTTGGAGGGGAGACCTGTAGAGGAAGGACCTGGAAGAACCACCTCTGAGTCTTCCTTGCTTAAGAAAACCCTACAAGAACTTAATAGGGGTCACCATAAGTCAATAGGTACATAAATACACATAAAGGAACCAGGTTCCCATCTGGTCTTGGAAGCTAAGAAGGGACAGCCTTGGATAGCCTTTGGAAGGGAGACCTGTAGGCGATCTATCAGAAGTAGGAACTGGAAGAACCACCTCTGAGTCTTCCTTGCTTAAGAAAACCCTATGAAAAATTAAAATGGGGCCACCATGAGTTGACAGGAGATTTGAAGGCACTTAGAGACACACAAGGCACCAGATTCTGTCTGCTCTTGGAAGCTAAGCAGGGTCAGCCTTAGTTAGGCCTTGGAGGGGAGACCTGTAGAGGAAGGACCTGGAAGAACCACCTCTGAGTCTTCCTTGCTTAAGAAAACCCTATGAAAAATTAAAATGGGGCCACCATGAGTTGACAGGAGATTTGAAGGCACTTAGAGACACACAAGGCACCAGATTCTGTCTGCTCTTGGAAGCTAAGCAGGGTCAGCCTTAGTTAGGCCTTGGAGGGGAGACCTGTAGAGGAAGGACCTGGAAGAACCACCTCTGAGTCTTCCTTGCTTAAGAAAACCCTACAAGAACTTAATAGGGGTCACCATAAGTCAATAGGTACATAAATACACATAAAGGAACCAGGTTCCCATCTGGTCTTGGAAGCTAAGAAGGGACAGCCTTGGATAGCCTTTGGAAGGGAGACCTGTAGGCAATATTTCAGAGGAAAGAACAGGAAGAACCACCTCTGAGTCTTCCTTGCTTAAGAAAACCCTACAAGAACTTAATAGGGGTCACCATAAGTCAATAGGTACATAAATACACATAAAGGAACCAGGTTCCCATCTGGTCTTGGAAGCTAAGAAGGGACAGCCTTGGATAGCCTTTGGAAGGGAGACCTGTAGGCAATATTTCAGAGGAAAGAACAGGAAGAACCACCTCTGAGTCTTCCTTGCTTAAGAAAACCCTACAAGAACTTAATAGGGGTCACCATAAGTCAATAGGTACATAAATACACATAAAGGAACCAGGTTCCCATCTAGTCTTGGAAGCTAAGAAGGGACAGCCTTGGATAGCCTTTGGAAGGGAGACCTGTAGGCAATATTTCAGAGGAAAGAACAGGAAGAACCACCTCTGAGTCTTCCTTGCTTAAGAAAACCCTACAAGAACTTAATAGGGGTCACCATAAGTCAATAGGTACATAAATACACATAAAGGAACCAGGTTCCCATCTGGTCTTGGAAGCTAAGAAGGGACAGCCTTGGATAGCCTTTGGAAGGGAGACCTGTAGGCAATATTTCAGAGGAAAGAACAGGAAGAACCACCTCTGAGTCTTCCTTGCTTAAGAAAACCCTACAAGAACTTAATAGGGGTCACCATAAGTCAATAGGTACATAAATACACATAAAGGAACCAGGTTCCCATCTAGTCTTGGAAGCTAAGAAGGGACAGCCTTGGATAGCCTTTGGAAGGGAGACCTCTGAGTCTTCCTTGCTTAAGAAAACCCTCTGAGAAATTAATGGGGTCTCCATAAGTCCACTTGAAGGCACATCCGACATGCCAATAAACCAAATTTATATGTTCCAGGTGGACAGTTCACTGGGTCTCCCTTCCAAAGGCTATCCAGGGCTGACCCTTCCTAGCTTTCAAGAAGGTTTCTTGCTCAGTTTCTCCTCTGTCCTCCCTTCGCAGTCACACCCAACGACTACCAGCCTCCGGGTTTCAAGGAAGGCGAGGGGTCCGACTCCCTGTTTTTCGACGGAGACCCCGTCAACCTGAAAGTGGGGTCCGTCTCCACCGGTTTCCATGTCCTGAAAGTCCGGGTGACGACGGAGAGCCACCGTGTCCGGATGCTGGAGAGCGGCCTGGTCGAAGAACGCGGCGGCCCCACCGAGATTTCGCACCAGGGGCTGGACTGCGACGAAGAGGAGGAAGGAGACCCCAAAGGACAGGAGCAGGTGAGGTCAAATACAAATTTCGGGGTCAAGACCCGGGTTCAAATCCCTGTTTGCTTGGACACGGAAGACCCTTGGGCAGGGGTAGGCAACCTTTTTTCCCCTTTAAGGGCCGAGGGACTACAGCTCCCAGAATCCCAGGACTGAGGCTTCTGGGAGCTGACCCAACAGCGACTGGGATGTATTGGCGGTCTCCCATCCAAGTCCTAAGCGGGGCTGACCCCACTTAGCTCCCAAGATCGGACCCTAAGAGAAATTAATGGGGCTCTATACATTGACAGGAGACCTGAAAGCACATGGATACACAAACGCAAGCCATCAAATCCCGTCTGATCTTGGAAGCTAAGCAGAACCAGCCCCGGTTAGTGCTTGGATGGGATACCACCAAGGAGCACCAGGCGCTGGAGGCTCTATTTCAGAGGAAGGAAACCATCTCTGGGCATTCCTTACCTAAGAAAAATCTCTCATCTTCTCATGTATATAGAGGCACAATATGCATATAGTCACACCGGTCCTATCTTTGAAGCTAAGCATAGCCAGCCCTGGATAGTCCTTGGATGGGAGACCGCCAACAGAGACCCATCAGCAAAACCACCCCTGAGAATGCCTTGCCTAAGAAAACATTGATCTGGAAAGGACATTAGCTTTTGTGAATGATTCATTCGTTCTGTTCCAGATCGGAGGGACTTTCCCTTCTTTATTTTTGTGTCTCAATAGGAAGTAGGTGAGCCAAATAAATGCTTTTTCGCAGTGGAATTATGAGTAAAAACCACACGCCGTAACGGGTGAGAGACCTGGATTCGGATTCTGCCAAGTTCAGCAAAATACAGCCAAAAAGGAGCCTTAAAAATAAAAAATAAAATGCTGATATAGATTTTGCCTACCGCTTCCAATTAGCAGAAAATGAACTTTGCTAGGTCAAAATTATCTTATCTTATCTTTGGCCATCTTTAATTCTTTTAAAAATTAAATTAAATTAAATTAAATTAATACATTTCAGGCAGAATTAATGCAAATTGACACTGCTTTCTTTAATGGCCGTGGCTCAGTAATGCCATGGGGTTTCCTGGGATTTGTAGTTTGCCCTGTCACCAGAAGTAATGCGGACGCTGCTCGGCGCTGACTGCCGTGGCTCCACAGCCGGAGGATTATGGGATCTGTAGTTTGTTGCGGCACCAGAGCTCTCTAACGAAGGCGGCGACTATACTGCAGAATTAATGCATGACAACTGCCATGGCTTCGTGCTATGGGATCCCTGGGATGTGTAGTTTTGCGAGTCATTTAGGGCCTTCGCAGACTGCCAGAAACAGTGCAAATTGAGTCCACTTTAACTGCCCTGGTTCTGTGCTAGGGAATCATGGGAATTGTAGTTTTTTCTGAGACATTGAGCCTTCTCTGTCAGAGAGCTCTGGTGCCACAGCAAACTACAAATCCCATGAAGACCAGTAGGTGATATTTCAGAGGAAGGAACTGGCAAAACCACCTCTGAGGAAGACTCCTTGCCTAAGAAAATCCTACAAAATTCATGGGGTCTCCATAATTCAAGACACATTAGACACACAGGACACACACACACACACACACACACACACATATATATATATATATACAGTCAGCAGTCTTATCTTGGAAGCTAAGCAGGGTCAGCCCTGGATAGTCCTTGGAGGGGAGACCGCCAGGGAATCCCAGGCAATATTTCAGAGGAAGGAACTGGGAAAGCCACCTCTAAGGAGGATTCCTTGCCCAAGAAAACCCTATGAAATCCATGGGATTTTTTTGCATTTTGGGGATCGAGATACCAATACCCATCGTCCTCATCATCAGCAATCATGGGAAAAGCAATCTCCTCTTATCTGGGAACGCCTGTATCTTTTAGGCTTAGGTTAGAAATGGTTGCTTTCTAACCATTTGAGGTTTCCTGCCTTCCTTATATATATATATATATATATTTATATATATATTTATATATATATTTTACTCTCTGGTTAAGTAAGGTAAAGAATATTTATTCACCGTTTAAAAGAAAGCGCTAGAAGAATATTTTCTGCAGAGGAAGTGCGGTCGTTGTGGTTGTCGGTTGCTCTTCTCTGTGTATGCTTATATAAAGTTTATTTACTTTATTTACTTAAGACCAGCGAGTTTGCCTGGGAACATCAATGTGAAGAAGCTGGCTCTGCAATATTCGATACGCAATAATAATAATAATAATAATAATAATAATAATATTAAAAAGGCAATAACATGCAAGGATAACCCTTTTTTTATGGCTGTGGCACATATCCTTCCAGCAATCCCAATATGATAGAAATAATATTGATTATTCCTCTGCCATCCCACTTTCTCAGCTGCTTGCCTTGGTTTTTCTGTCTTCCTCCCGCTTTAATCCTCAGCTTTTTTTATATTGCTGCAAACTGAATTCATTTGCAATCGATTCATACCCTCCCAGTTTGCCATGGAAACTCCCAATTAATCCCCTGCCTTTCCACTTCCTCAATTGCTTTTAAAACGTCCTACTTTCTCTCTCCACCTCCTGCTTTTTGTCCTCAGCTAATTTCAGTCGCTGCAAACTAAATTCAAAGTACAAAAAATCATTTCAATTCATTTCACACCCTCCCAGTTTGTCAGGGAGAGTCCCGATTAATTCCCTGCCTTCCCACCTTTTCAGCTGCTTTTAAAATGTCCCAGTTTCTCTCTCCTCCTCCCGCTTTCATCCTCAGCTTACTTCTATTCAGTATCCTCCAACTGTCCAGATTTGGCAGGGATAATTCCCAATTAAGCCTCTACCTTCCCACTTTCTCATCTGCTATTAAAATGTCCCGGTTTCTCTCTCCTCTCCTCCCGCTTTTGTCCTCAGATAACTCCGGTTGCTGCAGGTACTGAAGGTACATTTATAATGCAATTTGACACCACTTTTAAGTGCTGTAGCTCCATCCTAAGGAAGCCTGGGGTTTGTAGTTTTGCAAGATCTTTGTAGCCCTCTCTGCCAAAGACCAAACAACAAATCCCAGGGAGTTAAAGCGGTGTCAAACTGCATTATTTCCACAGTGTAGACACGCCCTCGGCCGGCCCTGTTAGTCTGGAATACCAGTATGCAAAGGATCTTGTAGTGCCTTTGGGACTCTAACCCGAAGTTCTCTAAAGGAAGTTGTAGCGTCAGCTTTTCCTGGGTTTCGTGGTAGCGCCCACGGCGTCTCGGGTGACGACGGAGGAAGTGGCCGACACGCTGACCTTCCTTGGTTCGTTTCCTGTGCTTTTAAGAAAGCAAAAATTCGAAGAAAAGCTTGGCCAATTCGAAAGGAAAATATTATGCCGCCTTTGGGGTTCAAGGACCAAACTCCGTGGATGCTCAATTCCCATTGAATGCAATGGGGTATTGTTATTACTATTATTACATGCACATTCGCTGGGTTTAGGGGTGAGGGACCCTCCGTGAATGTGGGGAAATCACAAATAAATAATCAATACTCTCTTTTTTTACCTGAGAGAAGACCTCTCTAGCAATCTCCAGGTCCTCCGGTGCAACTCTATGGTCAACATCTGCCAGACATTGACCATAGAGAATTGTGCTGGAGGAGCTACAGATGCCTAGAGAGGGTTTTTTTCCCCCTCTCTCTCTAGAAATTTCTCCAACACAACTCTATGGTCAACGCCTGGCAGAGTTGTGCAGGAGGACCTAGAGATTCCTAGAGAGGACGTATTAATCGAAACGGCAGACAATCCAAAGCTGCAAAAGCCAAAGCCATGAAAGCGGAGGATCAACTCCTATCTTTTGTCCATAAAAATATAATTTATTATAAAATATAATGAACGAATTAAAATAATCCTCTTCTCTGGGGTGATGATTTCTTGCAGAGATGGAAACTGGACTTTAGCCAAGAGGAGGGAGGCGGATCGGTCAAGAAGAGGAAGGTCAGCAAGCCAGTCACGGATTCGGTTTCTGCAGCTCAGCAATGAAAATGGACATGGAAGCCGTGGGCATCTTCAACATGCCAGGCAGGCAGACTTCCCCTACAGAATTTCCTAATATTTCCTTTACTTTTGTCATGCATGGCACATATTTATTGCGGGAAGTGGCTGAATCTAGTTTCCTATTTGCATAGGGAGGCCCTAACCCTAACCCTAAACGTAACTCTAATCTTAACCCTAACTCTAAATATACCCCTAACCCTTAAGGTAACCCTAACCCTAAATGTAACCCTAACTTTATCTATAACTCTAAATATAACCCTAACCCTAACCCTAATCCTAAATGTAACCCTAAGCCTAAACCATGTAACCCTAATCTTGACCCTAACCGTAAATGTAACCCTAACCTTATCTCTAACCTTAAATGTAACCCTAAATATAACCCTAACCTTAACTCTAATCCTAAATGTAACCCTAACCCTAAATGTAACTCTAATTTTTAACCTAACCCTAAATACACCACTAACCCTTAATGTAACCCTAATCTTAACTCTAAACCTAAATGTAACCTTAGCCTTATCTCTAACCCTAAATGTAACCGTAACCCTAATTGTAACCTAAATCTTAATCCTAGCCTTAATTCTAACCCTAAATATAACCCTAACCCTAAATGTAATCTTAAACCTAACCTTAACTCTAACCCTTAATGTAACCCTAGACCTAAATGTAACCCTAACTTTATCTCTAACCCTAAATATAACCTTAACCCTAACTCTAATCCCAAATGTAACCCTAACCCTAACCCTTAATGTAACCCTAATCTTAACCCTAGCCCTAAATGTAACCCTAACCCTAATTGTAACCCAAATCTTAATCCTATCCTTAATTCTAACCCTAAATATAACCCTAACCCTAAATGTAACCCTAATCTTAAACCTAACCTTAACTCTAACCCTTAATGTAACCCTAATCTTAACCCTAGCCCTAAATGTAACCCTAACTTTATCTCTAACCCTAAATATAACCTTAACCCTAACTCTAATCCTGAATGTAACCCTAACCTTAAACCTAAATGTGACCCTAATCTTAACTCTAAACCTAAATGCAACCCAAATCTTAATCCTAGCCTTAACTCTAACCTTAAATATAACCCTAACCCTAAATTAGGGTGACCCTAATCTCAAACCTAACCTTAACTCTAACCCTAAATGTCACCCTAAAACCCTAGCCATCTCCTCTTTGCACAGAGAACAAGACAATTTAGAAATATATATATTTTAGTTAGCCGCTGGGTTATTGCCGAATTAAAATTCCCATTATTTCGAAATTTTGGAAATGAAATTCCCATTTAATTCAACCAAGTTTGGGTCCGTCTCCCGGTCGAAAGCCATTTTTGATGCTGCGTTTCACTGGAAATACAATTTAATCTTCATTACTGGAGCAAAATTCGGTTGTGAATGAAAGCATTAATTTAACAACTGTTGTATTTATTTATTTATTTTATTATTCGTTTCTTTAATTTATTATTATTTTATTATTCGTTTCTTTAATTTCTCCCAGAAAGGGACTTTTTTAAGACGGCTCACAGAAGCATAACAAAATCACTTTATTTGCAAAATAACCTATTGGAAGCCCCTCTCATCTCTATTAATTTATCGATCAATCAATCAATCAATCAATCAATGACTTTATTGGAGTCCACAGACCACAAGGTAATAAACAATTCAGCACAACAACAACATATAAATAGGCAAATATACAACAACATACCGATATAAATATACAGATTTATGCACAATAGAGAAATATATATATACAGCAAGAATCACAGAGAGACCCCAAGGGCCATCCAGTCCAACCCCCTTCTGCCATGCAGGAACTCCCAATCAAAGCATCCCCGACAACCTTTAACCATTACATTAAAACGGGCAAAAGCCCAGCCTAGAAGAGGGGATGCTTTGATTGGGAGTTCCTGCATGGCAGAAGGGGGGGGTTGGACTGGATGGCCCTTGGGGTCTCTTCCAACTCTATGATTCTATGATTTATTTCCTCATCTTGCTTGGCCAGCCATGTCCTTTTAGTCATTTCTCGAACACATCTCCCTCTTTCTGTGAATCTTGATACCATCAACTGCCTCTTCTGTGGTTTCTTCTCACCGGGGGGAAAAGAAGAAATGTTTAATTTTCCTCCTGCCTACAGGCTGTGGCCCCCCAGGTGTGGTTAGGCGGCAGCTCCCATCAGCCTTAAACGGTAGTGGAGGATGACAGGAGTTGTAGTCCAAACATCTGGAGCACCATACATTGAGATAAGTCTAAAAAAACCAAACTCATAGGGGATACTTGGCTTAGCAGTACTGCATTCGAAAAGGACCTTGGGGTTATTGTTGGTCATAAGTTGAACATGAGCCAAGCGTGTGATGCTGCAGCAAAGAAGGCGAATGCTATTCTAGCCTCTAATAATTGGCTTAGCAGTGCAGCATGCGAAAAGGACCTTGGGGTTATTGTTGGTCATAAGTTGAACATGAGCCAAAGGTGTGATGCTGCAGCAAAGAAGGCGAATGCCTTTGTAACCAGAAATACTTTACCAATACTAGATGAGAAAAAGACTTTGGAGTTGTTGTTGATCGTAAGTTAGAACGTGAGCCAGGAGTGTGATGCTGCAGCAAAGAAAGCGAATGCTATTCTAGCCTGTAATAATTTGCTTAGCAGTACTAGATGCAAAAAGGACTTTTAGGTTATTGTTGGTCATAGGTGGAACATGAGCCAAGATTGTGATGCTGCAGCAAAGAAGGCAAATGTCTTTTTAGCCAGAAATACTTTACCAGTACTAGATGAGAAAAGGACAGTGGTCATAAGTTGAACATGAGCCAGGAGTGTGATGCTGCAGCAAAGAAGGCGAATACTTGGTTCAGCTTTTAACCCTTTTCCTCTAAGGAAATTTAGGAAATGGATCCAGGGATTTCTCCTCCAAGATATAGGGAGTTATAGTTCTTTGGGGGAAAGGCAAGGGGTTGTTGTAACCCGTGGTGCCGGTAAAAAACGGTGAGTAACACAATTTAAAAACTTCACAATATCCTTTTAGAGGAAAGTACTAATTCAAGGGGAACTCCCTTTCCAGCAAGGTTTCTTCTTCTTCTTCTTCGCGGAAACCTCGCACTCGCCTCCGCACTCGTCTCTCGCAAACAGGTATAGCGTTTATCGAGAAAAACATCTGAAAGGGGCGAGAAAAGATACTACACTTCCTTGTAGTACTCTGAAGCGAGAGTAAATCAGCCGGAAGACAAGGAGGAGGAGGAGGAGGACTATGTCTTCTCCCACTTTTCTGTGGGATTTGTAGCATTTCTCACAGCGGTCAGCAGCTTTGACCTTTGGGGAGCAACCAACTTGACCGCCTCCGGGTTTGAAAATTCTTGCAAGGGCAAAAGAAAGATATATCTTTCAAGAAAAATAATATTAATTCCTCTGAAATATCACCTGGTCTTCCTTGGTGGTCTCCCTTCCAAAGGCTATCCAGGGCTGTCCCTGCTTAGCTTCCGAGACCAAATGGGAATCTGGTTCCTTTATATGTATTTATGTACCTATTGATTTATGGTGACCCCATTAATTTCTTATAGGGTTTTCTTAAGCAAGAAAGACTCTTATAGTTCCTTCTTCTGATATATATTGCCTACAGGTCTCCCTTCCAAAGGCTATCCAGGGCTGGCCCTGCTTAGCTTCCGAGACCAAATGGGAATCTGGTTCCTTTATATGTATTTATGTACATATTGATTTATGGTGACCCCATTAATTTCTTATAGGGTTTTCTTAAGCAAGGAAGACTCTTATAGTTCCTTCTTCTGATATATATTGCCTACAGGTCTCCCTTCCAAAGGCTATCCAGGGCTGTCCCTGCTTAGCTTCCGAGACCAAATGGGAATCTGGTTCCTTTATATGTATTTATGTACATATTGATTTATGGTGACCCCATTAATTTCTTATAGGGTTTTCTTAAGCAAGGAAGACTCGGAGGTGGTTCTTCCAGGTCCTTCTTCTGATATATCGCTGACAGGTCTCCCTTCCAAAGGCTATCCAAGGCTGTCCCTGCTTAGCTTTCCAAGACCAGATGGGAATCTGGTTCCTTTATGTGTACTTATGTATCTGTCAACCGATGGCGACCCCATTAAATTTCTTATAGGGTTTTTCTGTACCTATGTATCTCTTGACTTGCGGTGACCCTATTAATTTCTTATAGGGTTTTCTTAAGCACGGTTTTCCCGTTTCCTTCCTCTGAAATCCCTCCCGGTCTTCCTTGGGCGGTCTCCCCTCCAAGGCCTAACCAAGGCTGGCCCTGCTTAGACCCCAACCCCAGATGGGAATTTTGGTGCCTTTTAGGGTTTTTAGGCCGCACGAATCAGAACGAAAAATCCCTTTTGCTGTCCGCCGAAAAGGAAACCGCTGTCGAGAGAGCGCCTTTTGTGTCACCTGCAATTTTTTACGGGACGTAATTAATGGGTTTGTCGCTGGTCCTCTTCCCAATAATAATAATTAATAATAATTAGTAATAATTAATAGGGGAAAAAATATACCCCTAAAAAAAGAGAGAAGACCCCAAAGGCAGCGAGAATTCGCTTCAAAAGTGTGTTATCCTCGGCGCTCCGTTTTTTGGCCGGAGTCCCATCTGAATGAATGCCTCTTTTGTCCATCCAAGGGCCGAAAATAGGCCTGAGTGGACGCTGGGCCGGACACTCCCAGGGGTCATCCTTGTGTCCACTCCGGCCAAGAGAGAGAGGGCTCTGGCGGTCAAGAACGGGGGAAGCCAGAAAATCCTGAGTCACGAAGGAGGAGGAGGAGGATTAGTAAGACCCCAAAAAATTCGGGGTTTGGGTTCGAGTTCGGAGACGTTAATTACTTAGCATAATTAGGACATTATTATTATTATTATTATTAATTATTAATTATTAATTGCTTGGAAATCAGACTCTCTAATGGGAACGTGAAACTGGTTTGAAACTGGAGCGAAAGAAGCCATCCTGAGTCTCCCTCATTGTCCGAAATGCTTGGATTTTTCTCAGGTTTTGGAATACCTCTATTATTATTATTAATAATAATAATAATAATAATAATAATAATAATAATAATAATAATAATAATAGATTTTATTGTTAACCCGCCCCTCTCTTGGAGATAGATCCCAAAGTTCAAATTCATAAAATTAATTTTTATTTTTCATATATAGGTTGAGTCTCCCTTATTTTCCAAAATGCTCAGGGCCAGCCAAAAAGTACTTTGGATTTCGGAATTATTATTATTATTATTATTATTATTATTATTATTATTAGGTTTTGGAATATTTGCAAATATATCTTGGGTTTTTAAATACAAAATCCATTTTGTGTTTCATATATAAAGGTTTGGGTCTCCCTTATTATCTGAAATTTTTAGGACCAGAAGTATGTTCGATTTTGGAATAATAATAATAATAATAATAATTTTAGGTTTTAGAATATTATTATTATTATTATTATTATTATTATTATTAGGTTTTGGAATATTTGCAAATACATAATGAGATATCTTGGGTTTTTAAATACAAAATCCATTTTGTGTTTCATATATAAAGGTTTGGGCCTCCCTTATTATCCAAAATTTGTAGGACCGGAAGTATGTTGGATTTCGGAGTTGTTATTATTATTATTATTATTATTACTATTATTACTATTATTATTGGGTTTGGGATTGTATTCCAATGCCTGTATTTGCATATGTGTCCATAATGAGATATTTCGGAGCCGGGTGCCTATTTTAGGACCGCAAAGCCGCTAAGGGGTCCTCCAAAGGCCATGTAGTCCAACCCCGCGCCATGCAGGAACTCTTTGCAAAGGTGATCTTGGAGTGGAGTCCGTTTAACTGATCTCTTCTGGCCTGGTTTAATCTTTTAATCATCATTTTTATATCTTTTGGGGATCGTGGAGCATTGGAACGGTTCCCTGGTCTGTCGAGAGGCGTCTAAGAATTCGAAACCGGTGCCAGAAGACGCCCGAGGGGTTGCCGATGCGAGTCCAGAAATGCCCAGACGCCCATGGAGAGCAATGACCTCATAGTCTACTTATGCTTTTAGGGGAAGAAGGAAACCACAGGAAGGCCTGGGGCCAAACGGAAAGGATGGATGCCTGCAAGACCGGGACTGGGACCTGGGATGGAGAACCTGAGGCCTTGCAGAGTTCAGGGGGGACTGCAGCTCCCATCAGCCCCAGATTTTGCACGGCACAGGCGCCTCCGACACGGAAGACATGGCATCCCAGAAGATGCACCTCAGCCGACACTAACATCCTCTCGTTTATTCATTTCTTAGAAGCAAAGGATCCTAGAGTTATAAGGGACCCCCAAGGGCCATCCAGTCCAACCCTCTTCTTCTGCCATGGAGGAATACATAGGATCCTAGAATGAGAAGGGACCCCCAAGGGCCATCCAGTCCAACCCTCTTCTTCTGCCATGGAGGAATACATAGGATCCTAGAGTCGGAAGGGACCCCCAAGGGCCATCCAGTCCAACCCTCTTCCTCTGCCATGGAGGAATACATAGGATCCTAGAGTTGGAAGGGACCCCCAAGGGCCATCCAGTCCAACCCTCTTCTTCTGCCGTGGAAGAATACATAGGATCCTAGAGTTGGGAGGGACCCCCAAGGGCCATCCAGTCCAACCCTCTTCTTCTGCCGTGGAAGAATACATAGGATCCTAGAGTCGGAAGGGACCCCCAAGGGCCATCCAGTCCAACCCTCTTCTTCTGCCGTGGAAGAATACATAGGATCCTAGAGTTGGGAGGGACCCCCAAGGGCCATCCAGTCCAACCCTCTTCTTCTGCCATGGAGGAATACATAGGATCCCAGAGTTGGAAGAGACCCCCAAGGGCCATCCAGTCCAACCCCCTTCTTCTGCCATGGAGGAATACATAGGATCCTAGAGTCGGAAGGGACCCCCAAGGGCCATCCAGTCCAACCCTCTTCTTCTGCCATGGAGGAATACATAGGATCCTAGAGTTGGAAGGGACCCCCAAGGGCCATCCAGTCCAACCCTCTTCTTCTGCCATGGAGGAATACACAGTCAGAGCACTCCAGATAGAAAGATGCTCTCCCAACCTCTGTTTAAAAGCCTCCAAAGCAGGAGACTCCACCACATTTGGGGGAGCCAAGATTTGTTCAGAGGTGTTTTGCAATGGCCTTGCTCCGCGGATGAGAGAGTGTGACTTGTCCTACATTACCCAGTGGGTTTCCATGGTCAATCAGATCTGTTCAAAATCTATATATTCCTCCATGGCAGAAGAAGAGGGTTGGATTGGATGACCCTTGGGGATCCCTTCTATCTCTGGGATCCTATGTATTCCTCCATGGCAGAAGAAGGGGGTTTATTCCCCAAAGAGCAGAGAAATCACAAGGCTGACCTTTGGCCTCCCCAGGGCCGCTTGTCCTTTTGGCAGCGGCCGCCGGACAATGGCCGGCCGGACAAGCAGACCATTGATGGTCCTGCGTCGCCGGTCCAGCCGAGCGAGTCCGTGATCCCGGCGCGGCCACGGTCGACCCAATCCTTATTTGTGATTAAAGCTCATCCGGCCATCGGAGACGGACGGAGTAGCCGACGGAGTGACCACTTCGCTAGCCGCTCAAAAGGCCAAGGGTCAGTCACTTGCGAAGGGGAGCCATTGAAATTGCACCGACCGTGTCCGAGCGGAAAGAGGACCAAAGACGGTCGAAAAGGTTCCTCGGGATTTGAAAAGGGCAACCTTAGAGCTTTTGTGTGGTTTTTAAAAACTCCTTTGAGTCATCATCATCGTCATCATCATTAGACTCCGGCCCCGAGTTCGAGATCTGTTGTGGATGTGAGTTTTTTTCTCTCGCAAAGGAAACCAGATGTCCAAGATAACGAAGCACTCCTGATCTCGGTCTTGCAAACCATCCGGTCCTGGCGATTAGCCTGATTCTTAATTTTATTCTTTTATTGCCATATCTTAGTACTTTGGGATTTGTAGTTTTGCAAGATATTTAGCTCCTTCTGGTTGCATCTGCGCCGCAGGATATACGCTGCTTGATGCCGCTTTTATCGCCATAACTCCGTGCTGTGGGATTTATAGTTTTGAGAGAGATATAGCCTTCTTTGGATGCACCTGCATCACAGTGTTAATGCCTTTGGGCACCACTCTGGGATTTGTAGTCTTGAGAGAGAGATATAACCTTCTCTTATTGCATCGGCATTGCAGCCCTCTTAACTGCCACGGCTCTGTGATTTGTAGTTTCGCGGGATATTTCTTCGCTTTCTCTGCCGGAGAGAGGCCCTGGCGACACAGAGAACTACAAATCCCAGTGTTGCCATGGCAGTCAAACTGCCGCAGCGCAAAAGGCCAAGGTGGGCTACGGAAATGATTTTAATTTAATTTAAATGTTTTCCGTTTGATGTTTCTGGAAAACCGCTTCGGAGAAACGAAGGCAGATAAACGAAGGAAATAAATAAATAAATAAATATGGAAATTAAAAAAATGCCAAATAAGAAAAGGAGATGATGAAATCCAGCATTAATCACACGCCGGAGGTTTTTATCTCATCTGCCCAGAGGCCCTTTTATCTATCAGCCACTGTTTGCCGCCGCAAAGTTTCCACTGAAGAACCAGAAAGAAACGCACGGCACGAGTTCGAGTGCTGCTGCTTTCCCTCTAAACCCATGCAATTGACCCGCTAGTTCAACTCTGGCGCCGAGAAACAGACTCCTTTTCTTGCAAAATCTTCTTTATTTTTTTTTAGGTCGCATCCACACCGAAGGATTAATGCAGTTTGATCTTGCTTTAGCTGTCAAGGATTCCAGGGATTTGTAGTTTGTTGTGGCACCAGAGCTCTCACATAAACTACAAATCCCAGGATTCCATAACGTTTTTTTGTTGTTTTTTTTGAGCCATAGCAGTTACAGCTGTGTCAAACTGGATTGTCCCAGGTCCTTCGCCAAACTACAAATCCCACGACTCTATAGCATTATTGGTCCACGGGAGTTAAAGCGGTGTCAAACTGCGTTAATTTCTGCAGTGTAGATGCAGCTTTCCTGGCAAAGGTTGTTGTAACAGCTGTGTTTTTCTTCCTCTTTCTTTCTTTCTTTCTTTCTTTTCTCCACGCAACAAAGGAAATTGCAAAACATATAAACCAGCAATAAATATGTCAAATATCTGCCAAAAATTGACCATAGAGATGCACTGGAGGACTTACAAATGCCTAGAGAAGTGTCCTCTCTAGGAATCTCAAGGTCCTCCAGTGCAACTCTGTGGTCAACATCCGCCAGAAATTAACCATAGAGATGCACTGGAGGACCTACAAATGCCTAGAGAAGTGTCCTCTCTAGGAATCTCTAGGTCCTCCAGTGCAACTCTGTGGTCAACATCTGCCAAAAATTAACCATAGAGATGCACTTGAGGACTTACAAATGCCTAGAGAAGTGTCCTCTCTAGGAATCTCAAGGTCCTCCAGTGCAACTCTGTGGTCAACATCCGCCAGAAATTAACCATAGAGATGCACTGGAGGACCTACAAATGCCTAGAGAAGTGTCCTCTCTAGGAATCTCTAGGTCCTCCAGTGCAACTCTGTGGTCAACATCTGCCAAAAATTAACCATAGAGATGCACTGGAGGACTTACAAATGCCTAGAGAAGTGTCCTCTCTAGGAATCTCAAGGTCCTCCAGTGCAACTCTGTGGTCAACATCTGCCAGAAATTAACCATAGAGATGCACTGGAGGACCTACAAATGCCTAGAGAAGTGTTCTCTCTAGGAATCTCTAGGTCCTCCAGTGCAACTCTGTGGTCAACATCTGCCAAAAATTGACCACAGAATTGCACTGGAGGACCTACAAATGCCTAGAGAAGTGTTCTCTCTAGGAATCTGTACGTCCTCCAGTGCAACTCTATACACATCTGCCAGAGATTGACCATAGAGTTGTGCTGGAGGAGCTACAAATGCCTAGTGGAGTGTCCTCTCTAGGAATCTCTAGGTTCTCTCTAGGAACCGTTAAGTCCTCCAGCGCAAGATGGGGTTGAAGTTGACCATAGAGTTGTGCTGGAGGACCTAGAGATTCCTAGAGAGGACATATTTCACCAAATCTGCGAAACATTAAAGCCACAGATGTGGAGGGCTGATTCTCCGCAGATATTCTGCTCAAAACTCGCATTTCCTTCTTTTTCTTTCAGTATGTTGGTTCATAGAATCATAGAGTTGGAAGAGACCCCAAGGGCCATCCAGTCCAACCCCATTCTGCCATGCAGGAACTCCCAATCAAAGCATCCCCTGAGACAGATGGCCATCCAGCCTCTGCTTAAATTCGATACATAATTATAATCCATTGGGAATAGAAGGATATTCGTAGTCTCACTATTGGGAAGTTCGGACAGGAGCCACACTGGGTGGCCTTGGGCGAGTCACACTCTCTCAGCCTCCTCAGGGGAAAGCAACTGAACAAATCTTGCCAGGAAAATTACTTTGCTGTAATTTAGAACAAACACCCTGAAAATCTCCCCAACTCTTTGGAGGAAAGGGGGGAAAGGATAATAATTCTTTTTGCGAAAAGTAATTTCTCCGGTAAGCGTTTCGTTAAAGGCGCCCACGGGGGATTTGGCGGAAGGTGTTGGCACACCCCTAATCCACTGCGTCTCCCTCAGCGTTGGCAGTCCGGGCAAAGGGCCATCTTTCCATTTCCTGGGATCCTTTCATTGACACCCGGAGACAGCAAGGGCTCTTTCTTTGGGTGTTCCAGCCTCAGGGGATTTTGTAATAATAATAATAATAATAATAATAATAATAATAATTCGGATTTCCCATGAGAACAGCTGCCTCTTCCGTTGAGAAATCTCAGCCTTCTTATCCTTCTGGGCCTTGGCTTTTGGTGTTTTTCCAGGGAGCTTTCTTACCTCTGCCACGCAGGAGTGTCATATTGAGGATGGAGCAAGCTTGTTTTATGAAGCTCCGGAGATTAGGAGATGGGACAAAGGGTTCAAATGACAGGGAAAAAGATTCCACCCCAATTAGATACATAGGATCCTATGTATTCCTCCATGGCAGAAGAAGAGGGTTGGACTGGATGGTCCTTGGGGGTCCCTTCCGACTCTAGGATCCTATGTATTCCTCCATGGCAGAAGAAGAGGGTTGGACTGGATGGCCCTTGGGGGTCCCTTCCGACTCTAGGATCCTATGTATTCCTCCATGGCAGAAGAAGAGGGTTGGACTGGAGGGCCCTTGGGGGTCCCTTCCGACTCTAGGATCCTATGTATTCCTCCATGGCAGAAGAAGAGGGTTGGACTGGATGGCCCTTGGGGGTCCCTTCCAACTCTAAGATCCTATGTCTTCCTCCATGGCAGAAGAAGGAGGATGGACTGGATGGCCTTTGGGGGTCCCTTCCAACTCTAGGATCCTATGTCTTCCTCCATGGCAGAAGAAGGAGGATGGACTGGATGGCCCTTGGGGTCCCTTCCGACTCTAGGATCCTATGTCTTCCTCCATGGCAGAAGAAGAGGGTTGGACTGGATGGCCTTTGGGGGTCCCTTCCGACTCTAGGATCCCATGTATTCCTCCATGGCAGAAGAAGAGGGTTGGACTGGATGGCCTTTGGGGTTCCCTTCCAACTCTAGGATCCTATGTATTCCTCCATGGCAGAAGAAGAGGGTTGGACTGGATGGCCTTTGGGGTTCCCTTCCAACTTTAGGATCCTATGTATTCCTCCATGGCAGAAGAAGAGGGTTGGACTGGATGGCCCTTGGGGGTCCCTTCCGACTCTAGGATCCTATGTATTCCTCCATGGCAGAAGAAGAGGGTTGGACTGGATGGCCCTTGGGGGTCCCTTCCGACTCTAGGATCCTATGTATTCCTCCATGGCAGAAGAAGAGGGTTGGACTGGATGGCCCTTGGGGGTCCCTTCCGACTCTAGGATCCTATGTATTCCTCCATGGCAGAAGAAGAGGGTTGGACTGGATGGCCCTTGGGGGTCCCTTCCAACTCTAAGATCCTATGTCTTCCTCCATGGCAGAAGAAGGAGGATGGACTGGATGGCCTTTGGGGGTCCCTTCCAACTCTAGGATCCTATGTCTTCCTCCATGGCAGAAGAAGGAGGATGGACTGGATGGCCCTTGGGGTCCCTTCCGACTCTAGGATCCTATGTCTTCCTCCATGGCAGAAGAAGAGGGTTGGACTGGATGGCCTTTGGGGGTCCCTTCCGACTCTAGGATCCCATGTATTCCTCCATGGCAGAAGAAGAGGGTTGGACTGGATGGCCTTTGGGGTTCCCTTCCAACTCTAGGATCCTATGTATTCCTCCATGGCAGAAGAAGAGGGTTGGACTGGATGGCCTTTGGGGTTCCCTTCCAACTTTAGGATCCTATGTATTCCTCCATGGCAGAAGAAGAGGGTTGGACTGGATGGCCCTTGGGGGTCCCTTCCAACTCTAAGATCCTATGTCTTCCTCCATGGCAGAAGAAGGAGGATGGACTGGATGGCCTTTGGGGGTCCCTTCCAACTCTAGGATCCTATGTCTTCCTCCATGGCAGAAGAAGGAGGATGGACTGGATGGCCTTTGGGGGTCCCTTCCAACTCTAGGATCCTATGTCTTCCTCCATGGCAGAAGAAGGAGGATGGACTGGATGGCCCTTGGGGTCCCTTCCGACTCTAGGATCCTATGTCTTCCTCCATGGCAGAAGAAGAGGGTTGGACTGGATGGCCTTTGGGGGTCCCTTCCGACTCTAGGATCCCATGTATTCCTCCATGGCAGAAGAAGGGGGCTGGACTGGATGGCCCTTGGGAGTCCCTTCCAACTCTAGGAACCTATGTATTCCTCCATGGCAGAAGAAGGGGGCTGGACTGGATGGCCCTTGGGAGTCCCTTCCAACTCTAGGAACCTATGTATTCCTCCATGGCAGAAGAAGGGGGCTGGACTGGATGGCCCTTGGGAGTCCCTTCCAACTCTAGGAACCTATGTATTCCTCCATGGCAGAAGAAGAGGGTTGGACTGGATGGCCTTTGGGGTTCCCTTCCAACTCTAGGATCCTATGTATTCCTCCATGGAAGAAGAAGAGGGTTGGACTGGATGGCCTTTGGGGTTCCCTTCCAACTTTAGGATCCTATGTATTCCTCCATGGCAGAAGAAGAGGGTTGGACTGGATGGCCCTTGGGGGTCCCTTCCGACTCTAGGATCCTATGTATTCCTCCATGGCAGAAGAAGAGGGTTGGACTGGATGGCCCTTGGGGGTCCCTTCCGACTCTAGGATCCTATGTATTCCTCCATGGCAGAAGAAGAGGGTTGGACTGGATGGCCCTTGGGGGTCCCTTCCGACTCTAGGATCCTATGTATTCCTCCATGGCAGAAGAAGAGGGTTGGACTGGATGGCCCTTGAGGGTCCCTTCTGACTCTGGGATCCTATGTATTCCTCCATGGCAGAAGAAGAGGGTTGGACTGGATGGCCCTTGGGGGTCCCTTCCGACTCTAGGATCCTATGTATTCCTCCATGGCAGAAGAAGAGGGTTGGACTGGATGGCCCTTGGGGGTCCCTTCCAACTCTAAGATCCTATGTATTCCTCCATGGCAGAAGAAGAGGGTTGGACTGGATGGCCTTTGGGGTTCCCTTCCAACTTTAGGATCCTATGTATTCCTCCATGGCAGAAGAAGAGGGTTGGACTGGATGGCCCTTGGGGGTCCCTTCCGACTCTAGGATCCTATGTATTCCTCCATGGCAGAAGAAGAGGGTTGGACTGGATGGCCCTTGGGGGTCCCTTCCGACTCTAGGATCCTATGTATTCCTCCATGGCAGAAGAAGAGGGTTGGACTGGATGGCCCTTGGGGGTCCCTTCCGACTCTAGGATCCTATGTATTCCTCCATGGCAGAAGAAGAGGGTTGGACTGGATGGCCCTTGGGGGTCCCTTCCGACTCTAGGATCCTATGTATTCCTCCATGGCAGAAGAAGAGGGTTGGACTGGATGGCCCTTGGGGGTCCCTTCCAACTCTAAGATCCTATGTCTTCCTCCATGGCAGAAGAAGGAGGATGGACTGGATGGCCTTTGGGGGTCCCTTCCAACTCTAGGATCCTATGTCTTCCTCCATGGCAGAAGAAGGAGGATGGACTGGATGGCCTTTGGGGGTCCCTTCCAACTCTAGGATCCTATGTCTTCCTCCATGGCAGAAGAAGGAGGATGGACTGGATGGCCCTTGGGGTCCCTTCCGACTCTAGGATCCTATGTCTTCCTCCATGGCAGAAGAAGAGGGTTGGACTGGATGGCCTTTGGGGGTCCCATCCGACTCTAGGATCCCATGTATTCCTCCATGGCAGAAGAAGAGGGTTGGACTGGATGGCCTTTGGGGTTCCCTTCCAACTCTAGGATCCTATGTATTCCTCCATGGCAGAAGAAGAGGGTTGGACTGGATGGCCTTTGGGGTTCCCTTCCAACTTTAGGATCCTATGTATTCCTCCATGGCAGAAGAAGAGGGTTGGACTGGATGGCCCTTGGGGGTCCCTTCCGACTCTAGGATCCTATGTATTCCTCCATGGCAGAAGAAGAGGGTTGGACTGGATGGCCCTTGGGGGTCCCTTCCAACTCTAAGATCCTATGTCTTCCTCCATGGCAGAAGAAGGAGGATGGACTGGATGGCCTTTGGGGGTCCCTTCCAACTCTAGGATCCTATGTCTTCCTCCATGGCAGAAGAAGAGGGTTGGACTGGATGGCCCTTGGGGGTCCCTTCCAACTCTAAGATCCTATGTCTTCCTCCATGGCAGAAGAAGGAGGATGGACTGGATGGCCCTTGGGGTCCCTTCCGACTCTAGGATCCCATGTATTCCTCCATGGCAGAAGAAGAGGGTTGGACTGGATGGCCTTTGGGGTTCCCTTCCAACTCTAGGATCCTATGTATTTCTCCATGGCAGAAGAAGAGGGTTGGACTGGATGGCCTTTGGGGTTCCCTTCCAACTTTAGGATCCTATGTATTCCTCCATGGCAGAAGAAGAGGGTTGGGCTGGATGGCCCTTGGGGGACTCTTCCAACTCTAGGATCCTATGTCTTCCTCCATGGCAGAAGAAGAGGGTTGGACTGGATGGCCCTTGGGGGTCCGTTCCAACTCTAGGATCCTATGTATTCCTCCATGGCAGAAGAAGAGGGTTGGACTGGATGGCCTTTGGGGTTCCCTTCCAACTTTAGGATCCTATGTATTCCTCCATGGCAGAAGAAGAGGGTTGGGCTGGATGGCCCTTGGGGGACTCTTCCAACTCTAGGATCCTATGTCTTCCTCCATGGCAGAAGAAGAGGGTTGGACTGGATGGCCCTTGGGGGTCCGTTCCAACTCTAGGATCCTATGTATTCCTCCATGGCAGAAGAAGAGGGTTGGACTGGATGGCCTTTGGGGTTCCCTTCCAACTTTAGGATCCTATGTATTCCTCCATGGCAGAAGAAGAGGGTTGGGCTGGATGGCCCTTGGGGGACTCTTCCAACTCTAGGATCCTATGTCTTCCTCCATGGCAGAAGAAGAGGGTTGGACTGGATGGCCCTTGGGGGTCCCTTCCAACTCTAGGATCCTATGTATTCCTCCTTGGCAGAAGAAGAGGGTTGGACTGGATGGCCCTTGGGGGTCCCTTCCAACTCTAGGATCCTATGTATTCTTCCATGGCAGAAGAAGAGGGTTGGACTGGATGGCCTTTGGGGTTCCCTTCCAACTTTAGGATCCTATGTATTCCTCCATGGCAGAAGAAGAGGGTTGGGCTGGATGGCCCTTGGGGGACTCTTCCAACTCTAGGATCCTATGTCTTCCTCCATGGCAGAAGAAGAGGGTTGGACTGGATGGCCCTTGGGGGTCCCTTCCAACTCTAGGATCCTATGTATTCCTCCTTGGCAGAAGAAGAGGGTTGGACTGGATGGCCCTTGTGGGTCCCTTCCAACTCTAGGATCCTATGTATTCCTCCATGGCAGAAGAAGAGGGTTGGACTGGATGGCCCTTGGGGGTCCCTTCCAACTCTAGGATCCTATGTATTCCTCCATGGCAGAAGAAGAGGGTTGGACTAGATATCCCATCTGGGGCCCAGCCAAGGACGACGAAAGCCCCCAGCATGGCTTTGTAGTCCAAACCCTTTCCAGTCATGCCTCTGGCGTCCTTCCTTGCAAAATCCAAACCATTTTGGACATAATTCCTAGAAATAAACATGGCTTGGATCCATAAATGCAACATGAACAGGAAACAAGAATTTCCTAGGTTTACCAGCAGCAATGACAGGACTCTTTGAGAAGGTTTCTTTTTATAAATATTTATTTTATAAAATACCGTTTTTTCCCCCCATTTTGTAAAAAGTATAAAAAATTACACCGGCAACGACTCATACAATATATTATTAATTCATAAATTTGTACAAAACATTGCAATTAGTGCCGTAAGGTTCCTTGTTCGTTACCCTTTGGGGCTTTACCCTGTTGCCGTAGACCGAAATAAATAGATATTATTAATTATTAATTATTATTATTAACAATATTATTAATTATTATTATTATTATTATTATTATTATATTGCTTTTCTGCACACAACACGGCGCGCTTCGCAACAATAAATACACTTAAAAACGGCGACGAAATCGGAACAGAAAGAAAACAATTGTTATGTTTTAAGACCTAAAACCAATTATTGCAATTAAGAACAGCTAACGAATTAAATAAAATAAAAACCGAGGGCCTGAATTTATCCCTTGACGAGGAAAAATAAAAGGAAAAATTTATCTGGAAATTTATGTAATCCCAAGTGGGATAAAAATTCAAGCATTATTTTTATATTTCTAAATAAAAATCCCAGCCTTCCGCTATATTATTATTATTATTATTATTATTATTATTATTATTATTATCATTATTATTATTATTATTATTATTATATTCTGGGAAACAAATTATTATTATATTCTGGGAAACAAATGTAAGATCCATGGGTCTGAATGCGGATGATATCTCTATCTTTCTGTAAGAAAGAGGTGGACTGGATGACCTTCAGGAACCCTTCCGACTTTAATTACTCTGCAAATATGGGAAAAGGTTCGTTTCTCTGGTTAAATGCAGTCAATTAATAAAATGATTAATAAAAAGATTTGGTTGGAAAGGAACCCATTAAAAAAATCGAAATATTTTTTTTTAAAAAACGTTTAAAATCGTTTTAAGAACCGACCAGCGGCGACCGATAAAAACATCGAGAGCCTGTATGCAAACAGAATAATAATAATAATAATAATAATAATAATAATAATAATAAATAATCATAATAATAAATAATAGTAGAGCAGGTGTTTCTAGCGTTTCACATCACTTTCTTGTCAATGTACAACAACCCTGTGAGGTAGATCAATATAATCGGTAATATTATTGGCAATTACTAATATATTATAATATAATAAAGCGGAGAGAGATCGTTTAGAAGAAGCGCAATAAAAATAAAATAAATCCAGATGATAACGCCGAAACAAAAAAAACCCCATCATTTGAAAGAGTGTAAAAATAATTCACTTTTTAAAAGTGCCGTAGCTCCATCCTATATGGAAACCTTGGGATTTGTAGTTTCGCAAAGGTCTTCAAAGGCTTGCTGCTGGGGCTTCGCGAAAACTACAGATCCCAGGATTCTCTGGCCGTTAAAAGTGGCGTCCATCGGCATTATTTCCTACAATACGGATGTACCGTTATGTTAACCCTTCGTCAAATCAAATCCCAAAGCTTGGTATAGATAATCAATATTTCAAAATAATCAAAATAATTTAAAGCATAATTAATTTTTTTCTCCCCCCCCCCCCCAAAAAAAGATGATAATGCCAGACAATCATCATTTCGGGGGATAAATAAATATATTTTTTCCCCCTTCTGAACGCCTAGTTCGGATTCCTGCCCCAAAAAGGAGGACGAAAATGCCTGTTAAATATGAAATACTGATTTCGCAAATAATAATTCAAATTTCAATTTTCAAATATATACCAAATTCGAATTATTTGCTCTCCCGCTATCTGATTTTCTCAAATCTTTTTTTGTTTTGTTAGTTTAATTATATTATCTCCTACTTGGCAATGTGCAAACACTTCTTAAGGTGCTAAATCCGACAAGGAAAGGTGGAAATATTTTACAGAAAAGCAAAAACCCAGATTTTCTTTTCAAAAGATCCCTGAGATTCAAATAAATTAAATATATGACGGCAACAAGGTGGCTGATATTCCAAAAAGGGACGGAAGTGGGAGTTAATATAAATACAAAGGTGGCAGGGAAAGGGGGTACGGTCTAAATACCCCCAAAAGGCACCAGGTTCTAAGCTAAGTAGGGTCAGCCCTGGTTAGCACTTGGATGGGAGACCGCCAAGGCGATATTTCATACGGAAGAACTGGCAAAGACATCTCTGAGGATTCCTGGCCTAAGAAAACCCTATGAAAAATCCATAAGGCGACAGGATGCAGGCAAGATCCCGTCTGATCTTGGATGCTAAGCAGGGTCAGCCCTAGTTAGTGCTCGGAAGGGAGACCGCCAAGCAAAACTTCAGAGGAAGGAACTAGCAAAGATTCCTGGAGTAAGAAAACAAAATCGATGGGGTCCCCATAAGGTGACAGGTGCCCTTAAGGCACTTATAGACACGCAAGAAACATATATACCAAATTCTCATCTGATCTTGGATGCTAAGCAGGGTTAGCCCTGGTTAGTGCTTGGAAGGGAGGCCGCCAGTGAAGACCAGGCGACTGGAAGGCACATAGATAGACACAAGGCACCAGATCCCGTCTGATCTTGGATGCTAAGCAGGGTTAGCCCTGGTTAGTGCTTGGAAGGGAGGCCGCCAGTGAAGACCAGGCGACTGGAAGGCACATAGATAGACACAAGGCACCAGATCCTGTCTAAGCAGGGTTAGCCCTGGTTAGTGCTTGGAAGGGAGGCCGCCAGTGAAGACCAGGCGACTGGAAGGCACATAGATAGACACAAGGCACCAGATCCTGTCTAAGCAGGGTTAGCCCTGGTTAGTGCTTGGAAGGGAGGCCGCCAGTGAAGACCAGGCGACTGGAAGGCACATAGATAGACACAAGGCACCAGATCCTGTCTAAGCAGGGTTAGCCCTGGTTAGTGCTTGGAAGGGAGGCCGCCAGTGAAGACCAGGCGACTGGAAGGCACATAGACAAGGAAATGGGCTTCGGATTGGAAACGGGCAGCTGGACTTGGACTTGGAGTGCTACAACCATCATCCCTGGCACCGGGAGATGGCATCCATGGGCTTCTCCCAGTCTTCAAGTGCTTCAGGTCTAACCCTAACCCTAACCCCAGCCACTGAAGAAGGACGCCGACCGATGACCCCCAACAGGGCAGTTTTGCATATGGCTCCCCAAGTGCCCGCATTCTCCACCAAAGCCGGGGAGGGATCGTCAGCGTGAGAAAGACCGGATGTCGGGGAGACCAAAGGGTTTTGGGGTTTGGGGGACGCCGTGGTGGACGAAACGAGCGTCCCGGAGCGACTGTCCTTTTAGCGCCTCTCACGTCTTCTTGTGGCAGTTGCCCAAGGCCCGGGCCGCCTGGGCGATGACTTTGGTGTACTTCCTCAGCACCTGGCAGCCGCGCTTCTTCTTCTGGAAGATGTCCGACCCGGAGCTGTCCCCGTAAGCGACGTCCACGTGTCGGACCTTGAACTCGGAGCAGAGGAGGCAGGTGAGGTTGGCCAAGAGGCCCCGCGCCATCTTGGTGGCGTTCCTGAGGTACTTCAGCAGCTCCTCTTTGTCCTTGTCGTCGCCGAGGCTTTCCTGGTCCCTGGTGATGTTGCCCAGCGAGGCGTTGAAGAAGACAAAGATCTTGTAGAGGGAGACCAGCGTCTCCTTCTTCTCCCTCGTCCGGTTGACGAAGGGTGGGAAACCGCGGTCGGCCGGGCAGAACGTCTCCGGGTTCTCCGTAAACGGGGGCCCTTGGCGCTCCAGCTGTTCGGGGGAAAAAGAAGGAACCCCATGAAACAAAGACGGGATGGTCTCCCAAGGAGATTTCCTAACACCTCGGAGTGGTTTCTTTTCAGGGTCGAATATTAAGTGGCGTTTCCCAAGTACGGGAAGGTCACTAAAGTTGGTGATTTGTGTTAAAAAACCGTCGCACTTTCCCGGAGGCTGTGAAAGGAGGGAGTCTAGGGAAGGAAATCCTTGATTCTTAGCATGTGGTGACAAATAATTAAGGTATATATACTGAATAATTCAATATCTTTGTGTAGATCAGGGGTAGGCAACCTTTTTCCCCCTTTAAGGGCCAAGGAGGGACTTCAGCTCCCAGAATCCCAGGGGTAGGCAACTACTATAGGCCAACATAGCTGAGGCTTCTGGGAGATGAAGTCCCTCCTTGGCCCTTAAAGGGGGAAAAAGGTTGCCTACCCCTGGTGTAGATTGTGTGAATCTGGGTTGTTCAGGAGGTGGGTCTTACCGTCCTAACAGTGGCCCAAGCAATTGCCCTTCCTTTCTAGGAAGTCGCCATATATCCTCCATTTTGCTTATCTCTTTGGGAAAGTGTGCAATCTGTTGTGCAACCGTGCGACCCGGTGCGACTCCAGAGCGCGACACGAGTGCAAACGGGGACTGCGCAACTCCACACGCGTGCGGAAAGACAGCAAGGAAGGGTCCCATCGCAACCATCCGGGAAGGGATTTTTGGAGGCTAGCTAGGACTGACCACTAAGAAGTCCCAGGCCGAATGGGGGAAACTGGGTCCGGTCCTTGAGTCAAGGCGACCCTTCTCATCCACGAAACATTACCAGACGCTTCCCGATATCGAGAGCGATCAAATATTCCAGATACGGATCCGTCCGTTTTATCGGGGTCCTGTCTAAACGGTTGAGGACACCCCGAGGTCAGCTTGGAGTATCCTGGCCCCACAACTACCCCGACTTCCTCCCATTCCCTGGCCCTACATTTCCAAAAGGAGGGAGGTATCTATCTACATAGGCATCCTATCGAGCACATTTGCTGCCATTAAATCACTGATTTCTGACGCCAGGAGAAGGCAACCGGCAACACCTTGTTCCGAACTCGGAGCAAGCAACCCAAGATGGGGGCAAACGGTGCCGGAACAACGGAGGACTCCAGATCTTGCAAAACCCGGGAAGATCCAGAATAAGAGGTACATTTTTCGCAGTTATAATACCCCGTTTCTGGTGCAGAGCGTGCCGGACATCATCCAGACTGATTGCACCGAAACCCTCCATCTTGGATTTCCGCCCCCCCCTCGCTCCCCGGTTTGTCAACTCCCATTGCGTTGCGCGCAAGACGCCAACGTACGTAGATGTCGAAGAGCCGCTGCGCCGACATGTTCAGCTGGGCCACCTGGCACTGGATCTGGTCGAAGACGTGTTGTCCGCAAGGGCGCACGCCGTGGCACATGGAAGTGTTGTCGCCGTTGTGTAGCAGAAGCGCTCGGGCGGAGGCCAGCCTGCCGTGTGCGGCCAGGAAGAGAAGCGTAGTAATTCCTGCGCGGAGGAAAAAGAAGAACAAGTCAGTACTTTTATCATGTAGCTACACTGCCTTGTTTCTGCAAGGAGTGGGTCTTTTGTAAAGCTAATGGGTCTTAATTACCTACACAAGACCTGAGATTTTGCTCTCTATTCAGGACAAATTGCAGCAACACAGGTGTCCCTCCACATTGGCTGGGGTTAGGGGTGAATAGGGGACCCCTGTGAATGTGCGAAAATCTCAAAAAACCCTATTCTTTTTACTTAACGCCTCTCTAGGAATCCCTAGGTTGACCATAGAATCATGCTGGAGGACCTATAAATACCTAGAGAATTACTTCTAGGTCCTCCATTGCAACTCTATAGCAAACGTCCAACAGAAGTTGACCATAGAATCATGCTGGAGGACCTAGAAATGCCTAGAGAAGTGTTCTCTCTAGGAATCTCCCGGTCCTCCAGCGCAACTCTATGATCAACTTTTAGCAGAGTCGTGCAGGACGACCTAAAGATTCCTAGAGAGGATGCATTATTAATCAAATCTGCAAATATCAAAGCCGCAAACGTGGAGGGCCAAGTGAACATGCTGCTGCTGGGATATACTGGTCTGTAACCGTAATAAACGATTGATTGATTGATTGATTGATGCTGCTCCTGGGAGAATTGATCCCCATTCTCAATCAACTGTGAGGAGAGATCCTGAAAATCCTATTTAACATCGGCGGGATCATAGAATCATAGAGTTGGAAGGGACCCCAAGGGTCATCCAGCCCAACCCCATTCTGCCATGCAGGAACTCCCAATCAAAGCACCCCCGTTGACAGATGGCCATCCAGCCTCTGCTTAAAGACCTCCAAGGAAGGAGACTCCTTTGGACACGCTCCAGTTTCTCCACATCCTTTTTGAATTGTGGAGCCCAGAACTGGACACAGGATTATTCCAGGTGAGGCTTGACCAAAGCAGAATAGAGTGGCACTATTATGACTTCCCTTGATCTAGACACTATACTTCTGTTGACGCAGCCTAGAATCGCATTGGCCTTTTTAGCTGCCGCATCGCACTCTTGGCTCATGTTCAACTTGTGGCCTACTTGGACTCCTAGACTAGTCCTGCTTTTTGCTTCCAGGGATTTGGGGAGATGTCGTCCTTGGCTCTGGGTTCGCTTCCTTCCCTCCTTCCCGGCCGGCCGGCCACCCACGTCTCCCGTCCCTCCTCCGTCTGCTGATTCAGGCCCAGCGACGTCATGCGAATGAACGAATGAACGAATGAATGAATGAATGAATGAATGAACGAACGAATTCCCCATCCATCCATCCATCCATCTGTTCGTCCTGCCAAGTGGGCACCGTTCCCAGATTTCACAACCGGCAAACCCCGACTTCGCCGCCGTCAGAGATGCAAAGCAGTGTGACTCTTGTGACCCTTGGGGAAATCACGAGAATTAACCAACCTCCGCCACCCGCACATAATCCCTATGGGTCCAACGCATAGTGGCACGCTTTTGAAGCCCAGAGGACCCGGCGTATGCTGCGGGGCTGGATTCGCTCCCGTTCCAGGAGCTTTCCGAGGTGCTGAACGCGTTTCTGGGGAGAGAACCCGGCGCCTGAGCAAGTTTGGACTAAAACCCAGAGCAAACCCACTGAGACGGGAGAAGGGACTCTCTAAGTTAGAGAGAAGGACCTCTGATGGTCGGAGAGAAGGGGCTTTGGAGGCGGGAGAAGGACTTCTAAGATGGAGAGAAAGGCTTCTGAGTTGAGGAAAGAGAGATTTTGGAGATGGAGAAGGACCTCTGAGATGGAAAGAAGGATCTCTGAGTTGAGGAAAGAGAGAATTTGGAAATGGAGAAGGACCTCTGAGTTGAAGAGAGGGAGATTTTGGAGATGGAGAAGGACTTCTAAGATGGAGAGAAGGACCTCTGAATTGAAGAAAGAGAGACTTTGGAAATGAGAGAAGGACCTCTGAGTTGGAGAGAGAGGGATTTTGGAGATGGAGAAGGACCTCCAAAATGGAAAGAAGGACCTCTTGAGATGGAGAGAAGGACCTCTGAGTTGAGGAAAGAGAGATTTTGGAGATGGAGAAGGACCTCCGAAATGGAAAGAAGGACCTCTGAGTTGGAGAGAGAGACTTTGGAGATGGAGAGAAGGACCTCTAAGAAGGAAAGAGAGATTTTGGAAATGAGAGAAGGACCTCTGAAATGGAAAGAAGGATCTCTGAGTTGAGGAAAGAGAGAATTTGGAGATGGAGAGAAGGACCTCTAAGAAGGAAAGAGAGAATTTGGAAATGATAGAAGGACCTCTGAGTTGAAGAAAGAGAGAATTTGGAAATGGAGAAGGACCTCTGAAATGGAGAGAAGGATCTCTGAGTTGAGGAAAGAGAGAATTTGGAGATGGAGAAGGACCTCTGAGTTGAAGAGAGGGATTTTGGAGATGAGAGAAAGGCTTCTGAGTTAGAGAGAGAGATTTTGGAAATGAGAGAAGGACCTCTGAGTTGAAGAAAGAGAGATTTTGGAGATGGAGAGAAGGACCTCTGAGTTAGAAGGACCTTGAGTTGGAGAGAGGGATTTTGGAGATGGAGAGAAGGACCTCCGAAATGGAAAGAAGGATCTCTGAGTTGAAGAGAGATGGACTTTGGAGATGAGAGAAGGACCTCTGAGCTGAAGAGAGGGATTTTGGAGATGAGAGAAAGACTTCTGAGTTGAAGAGAGGGATTTTGGAGATGGAGAAGGACCTCTGAAATGGAGAGAAGGATCTCTGAGTTGAGGAAAGAGAGACTTTGGAGATGAGAGAAGGACCTCTGAGTTGAAGAGAGGGATTTTGGAGATGGAGAAGGACCTCTGAGTTGGAGAGAAGGATCTCTTGAGATGGAGAGAAGGACCTCTGAGTTGAGGAAAGAGAGACTTTGGAGATGGAAAGAAGGACCTCTAGGAAGGAAAGAGAGAATTTGGAAATGATAGAAGGACCTCTGAGTTGAAGAAAGAGAGATTTTGGAGATGGAGAAGGACCTCTGAAATGGAAAGAAGGATCTCTGAGTTGAGGAAAGAGAGACTTTGGAGATGAGAGAAAGGCTTCTGAGTTGAAGAGAGGGATTTTGGAGATGGAGAAGGACCTCCAAAATGGAAAGAAGGATCTCTGAGTTGAAGAGAGATGGACTTTGGAGATGAGAGAAAGGCTTCTAAGATGGAGAGAAGGACCTCTGAATTGAAGAAAGAGAGACTTTGGAGATGAGAGAAAGGCTTCTGAGTTGAAGAGAGAAAGATTTTGGAGATGGAGAGAAGGGCCTCTAAGAAGGAAAGAGGGACTTTGGAAAAGAGAGAAGGACCTTTGGGATAGACAGAGAGGCTTTGGAGAGAAATGGACCTGAGGGAGTTGGAAAGACGAACCTTTGGTTAGAGAGGAAAAAACACTCTTGAGTTGGAGAGAAGGACCTTGGAGATGGAGAAAAGGGACCTCTGAGTAAGAGAAAAGGACCTCAAGGTTGGAGAGAGGGACCTACCTCTGGGTTGGAAAGAAGGACCTCAGAGATGGAGGAAAAAAGAGAGGCTTCGGAGAGATAAAGAAGGGACCCTAAGTTAAAGAGAAGAGCAGCTGAGCTCTTGCAAAGCTTATCTGGGTTGCCCCAAGTGCAAATCACTTACTGAAAAACTTTAATGCAGAATAAGGCTGACGAAAGCCAGGTTTGGGATTCTTGGATTCGATCTCCTTTCCCCCGAAAACTTTGCTAGAGCTTAACTGCTGGCAGCTGATCCCTTGCAAAGCTTATCTCTCTTGTCCTGATTGCAAATTACTTACCGAAAAACTTTTAATTGTAGAGGTTAATTTTTTTTTTTTTAGTTTTGCCTGATGAAAGCAAGTTTGGGATTCTTGGATTCGACTTGTTCCCTCAACAAACAAAATTTGCAAAGCTAAGCTTATTATCTTCCTTGTCCCAGTTCCCAAAAATTTAGGGGAAAACGCCGACGAAACGAAACACACAAAGCGAGGGGAAAAAATAAATAAATAAAAATCCAAGAGTGAACC